>RSEH01000127.1:0-24998 GCA_006503475.1 Stentor roeselii
TTTTATTATTATTAACTAGATCTTATAAGATAAAGAATTGGAATCGGTCCACTAAATTTTTCATTATCAGTTCCTTTAATTTCAACATCATTGAATGGACAATTACTGAAGATATAATTTCCTTTTCCATTAATTTCGACGTGAAACAATAAGTCAACATTTGGAACTAGGACTATTGGAGTTCTTATCATGTAATCAAAAGTTTTACTATGCTGATCATATTCAATAATAAAGTTATCATTCAACAAAGTTTCATTATTTAAAATAACTTCAAAACAATCAACATATAAAAATGTATTAACCTCACTTGGTCTTCCAAATCCAAATCCATTTATATAAATAGCAGTTTTAGATTTTTGCCTGAAATTCCAGAAATAATTATTAAATTGTTCCTTATTTTTTCCGCTTTTAACAACTGTTATTATGAAATTTTGTAAATGTTTTGATAGATAATTTTTGATTTCTGATACAATTTCATCAGGCTCATTTAAGTCTTTTAAAAATCTTTGAAAAAAATTCTGCTCTTGAATGTTATTTTCTGGAATACCTGGAGGTAATATCACCCTATTTGATTCTTGAATAATTCGATCTGAGGAAAATTTGAATTCTATAACTTTATACTTCTCTATTATCTTTTTTTTACTTTCTTCTGAAAGTCTGAATTTTTTAATCAAATTGATTTCTTCTAAGGCTTGATATAAAAACTTTAAATGTTCTTCGATCCATACAACCCCATCATCAATTTCTATTAGTTGATCATCTTTGATGCAATCTTTTATTGCAAGACTTTTTTCAAGTACTGACTGAAGAGTATTTAACATGTGAACCTTGATCATTGCTTTAGAACCTTTAAAAACTCTGCAACTTTTATGATCGACTTGACACATCATACAAAAAAATATAGAACAACTTTCACAGATACCTGAAATAACAACTTCATGCTTTTGACACTTGAATTTCAGATCTTCAATCGTTTCTAAATTAAGTTCCTTAGTCTCAAAGTCTACGATGACCCCATCAAGTGGGCAATACCTCATGAAATCACTAAGCATGTCAACGCACTCCTTACAATAAACATGACTGCAAGAAAGATTGATTGGAAGTTTTGAGTTTAGGTCAAATTTTTCCAGACAATAAGAGCAAGACATAAGAATATCACTAAAAATATTAAAATTATCCTAAAATATCTTTTTCTTATCAGATATGAAGAAAAGTGGCTATCTTTAAGACAAGTATTAAATTAAAAGAGACTCAGCTAAGAATAAGATAGAGAATAGGAAAAGACTCTGAAAACTCTTGACTGTCAACTCCTTTCGCTTCAACACTTTGAAAGCCTTTGCCACTAAATAAATAATTCCCTGTTCCTTCGATTTCAACATGTAGAAGCAGTTCATTTCCAGGAGGAAAATTGATGGGTTTGATGTAGTGATGATAAATCTTTTCTTCAAAATGATATGAAATAAAAACCTCATCTTTAAGCAAAGTTTGGTTATTAGCCTGGACTTCAAAGCATCGGACAAATATTGAATACTCAGGCTTGCTTGGCCTTCCAAAGCCAAATCCTTTGACTGTACAAGAATAAGTAAGCGAATGCTTTAAATAACAAAAATATTGATCATATTCTTTGTCATTTATACTACAATTAGCAAAATATACTAAAGTTTTTATGTTTGCTGTTTGAGGACTTTTCATAATTCCATTAACATCTACACTTTTATTTATCATTTCATTCAAAATATTGGCAAAAACATCGAATTTGAAAGAATTATTTTCGAAAATGTTTTCATCTTTCATGATTATTTCCTGATCTACCTCTTTTTCAGGTCGATGTGGAAAAATACGATTATAATTCGAATACTTTGAAACTAACTTATTTAAATTTTCGGTAGAAAAATTGTTTTTCTTTGCAAAATCAACCTCTTCAATAGCTTCAGTTAAATACTTTAAATGTTCTTGAATCCAAACGATTCCATCATCAAATCTGATAAAAGAGTCTTTTGAATTTGATTCAATAATGTGGAAGCACTTCGATAATGATGATTCGATTATATTAGTCAAACGACTTTTCAAAGTAAAATAAGTCCCAAGGAAAATTTTACAAACTTCGTGATTTTCTTTACAGATTGAACAAATAAATACAAAGCAGCTTTCACATATTCCAATGAAAGGTTTATTGTGATCTTGACATAGAAATTTCAGCTGATTAAGAATTTCTTCATTCAATGTGTCAGTTCTATAAGTTAATAAAGTTTTATCTAAGGGACAGTATCTTAATATTTCGTTTAATAGAAGTACACATTCTTTGCAGAATGTGTGAGAACATGAGAGGAGTATAGGAAGTTTAGAATCTAGATCGAAATGACTGAAACAATAGGCACATGACATGATAAATTTTATTATAAAAATACATTTATTATAGATTTTTTTTTAGATAATTGATTCACAACCTTGATAGAAAAAATATTTGAATATTTAAATAATATTACATTTAGCTTGAGAAAATTGAATAAACACTGGAATTATGGACAAATAAACCTTTTTCATCATATTATCAGCGTTTATTTAATCTAAGCTATTGACTTATCAATATTATTCATGAATCTAGCTTATTAATAGAGTGAATTTTCTTAATTATACAACGACACTTTAAATTCAAAATATTCAAAAATTTTTGAATCATATCTTTATATAATAATGATTATCAAATAAAATAAAGAATCGGAAAGTTTTCTGAAAATACCTCTTGGTCAACGCCTTTGGTGGTAACAGAATTAAAACCTTGTCCACTAAATAAATAATTTCCGCTTCCTTCAACCTCAACATGAATAAAAATTTCAACACCAACTTCTAGCAGAAAAGGTTTTTTTATTAAATGCTCATAAACAATATCTTCACTATCATAAGGTATTAAAAGCTCCTCTTTGATCAATACCTTTTCATTCAGTGTAACTTCTAAACAACTGACATATATCGAGCTATTCCTCTTGCTAGGTCTTCCAAAAGCAAACCCTTGAAGCCAAAAATTTCCTTTAAGACTATGACTGAAGTAACAAAAATACTGCCCAAATTCATCAGCATTGATCGTCTTGTGAAAAAAAAATATCAAATAAGGGTTTCCAGTTAAGTTGAGCTTTTTCAAGATCTCAGAAATAGTTTCATCTAGTTTATTCAAATTTTTTAACAGATTTTGTAAAATCTCAGATGAGTTCAAACCTAGAGAGTCCATATCGAAATTCAAATCAAGATCTTGACTTTTTTCAGGGATTGCTAAAGCTTCACTATTCACAAGTTGATTTCCTGAGGCACTTTCAGAGGAAGTTTCAATTTTCTTTAAATTTTTATATTTTTCTATGATTTTCAAGACACTCTCATTACAGAAGTGGTTATTTTTAGCGAATTCTATTTCCTTTAATGCATTTTTTAATTCTTTCAAATGTTCTTCAATCCAAACAATTCCATCATCAAAGTTAATAAGTTTCTGATCTTGAAGTGTTTCACTTACTTGAAAACTTTTCGTCATTGCTAGTTCGATAGTCTCTGAAAGGTGAGACTTGATTTTTGCTAAAGTTCCAGAGAAAGTTTTGCATGATTTATGTTCTTTTATGCAGATTGAGCAAAAGAACTCTGTGCAATTTTCACATATTCCGATAATGGTTTCATTGTGGTTTTCACAGAGAAATTTCAATTGATCGACAAGTTCTGGATTAGGAGATATTCTTTCAAAGTTCACTATTTTGTTATCTAAAGGGCAATATCTCATAATTTCACTTAGTAAAAGAGCACATTGTTGGCAATAAGTATGAGAACAAGAGAGGAGAATAGGATTTCTTGATATCAGATCGAAATTTTCATAGCAATAAGGGCAGGACATAATATAGATCTTCTTATAACATAAACTTAATGAACTTAAATATATATTTTTATTGATGATTAGTGAAGTTATCAAGAATCTTTTCTAATAATCTTAAAAATTTCATTTTTAAACAACCTCTTGCCCAAAGCTCACTCCACTATAAAAGCTTCAAATAAATAGTAACATGCATAAGCGTTACCACTAAAAATTTTGAAAAATCTTCTTTAAATTCTTACAGTCATCTGATTTAAAATCGTCATACTTTCAATATAATTCCATGAAAAAGTCTCCAGCTTCAATCTCATCAGAGATGAAAAGTACTTTAGATTACTTTCAAGTCCTTCACACCCTCGGCCAGGGTTCAACCGCCAAGGTGAAGCTGGTCCAAGACCCATACACACTCCAGACCTACGCGGCTAAAATAATAAAGCCAAGTCCAAGACAGTCTTACTTCGATAGCCGTTCCAAACTCCTCTCAGAAGTGAATCTGATGTCGAAGCAAGTCCATCCAAACATCATCAAACTCAAAGACTACCAAGAGTCAGGTTCTTACCTTTCAAAGTCAAAAGGGTTCTACTCCTGCATGTATCTCTTATTCGAGTATTGTTCCAAGGGCGACTTATTTAAACTTTTAAAAAAAAATGGGCCATTACCATCAACATTGTCGCATTATTTATTCAATCAAATTTTAGAATCGCTTCGATATCTTCATTTGCAAAAACTTGTTCATGGAGACCTTAAACCTGAAAATTTTGTTATTTCTGAAGATTTTGATGTGAAAATTATTGACTTTGAACTTTGTTTTCGTGAAGGACATGGAAGGTATCTTGGGTCAGAAAGGTACTTGTCGCCTGAAGTGAGGGTTAATAATTTGAACTCGAGTTTTAAGTCGGATTTGTTTTCGCTTGGACTTATTTTGTTTATATTGATTTTAGGAAGTCCTCCTTTTGTCAAGTCGACTGAAGATGACCCGTTTTACAATCTTTTCAAAAATAATTTGGATGGGTTTTGGAATTATTTTGAGAAAAGAAGACCTGGAATTGAGATTTCTCGAGATTTTAAAGAATTGATTGAAGGACTTTTGCAACATGATCCGGAAAAACGTTGGGGGTATCAAGAGATTTTACACAATCACTGGGTGAGCCAGCCAATAGAAAAAGACACAGCAGTAACTACATTAAGATCGATGCTTACATAATTATATTTAGTCTTTAAAAATATGCTGACTGGACTGGTTCGAAGAACTCTTTTCACATCCTCTAAACTAAAACCAAGACCTTCAAACCCCTTCCATTTAACCCCTCTGATAAGACCCTTCTCAGACGACCCAAACAAGCAACTCGACCCAGTCACTAAAAAGATGAGAGAAGAATTAAATTCCAAGCCTCCAGAAGAAAAAACTATGCCTTTTCTCTTCTACGGTACAGCAGCTTTACTAACATTCCTAATGTTCTATGTTCAATACCTTCTGAAATCTCCTCAAAAACAGCAAAAAAAACCATCAGTCAAAATCTTAGGAAATGCAAAAATAGGAGGATCATGGTCAGCTTTGAATTCAGAAGGAAAAGTTGTGAATGATTCAGAATTTCTAGGAAATTATCTCGTTTTTTACTTTGGGTTCACTCGGTGCCCTGATGTTTGTCCTGCTTCTTTACAGAAGTTGTCATCAGCGATAGATATTTTGAAGGGAAAAGGGATAAAAAACGTGAAATATTTATTTATTTCTTTAGATGCCAATAGAGATACTCCTGAAATGGTTAAAAAATATGCTGAGTTGTTTCATCCTGATATTGTTCCTCTTGTTGTAAGAGAAGAAGATTTGACTGAGTTCTTGAAGAACTTCAAGCTTTACAGTAGGAAAGTTTTGAATGAGAATGATTATATGCTTGATCATACGACTTACATGTATTTGTTTGATCACCAAGGAAAATTTGTGAATATCTTAGGAGCTAATCTCAGCTTTGACGAACTTGCTGAAACTATTGAAAGACATATAAAAGAAGATGAAAATTAGAATAGTTAAAACTCTTTATTTTTTCAAAAACATGAAATACTCATAAACCTTCAGATATTTACATAAACTACACTAATTACAACTTCTCTGATTCCAATAATACCGGTTCATTCATCTGAGTCAATGAAAATTCAATTCGGGAATTTTGAACTTCTTTTTTTCTTCCCTGCAAAAAGCAGTCTAGAGGAGATGAAATTTCTTCAGGCAAGTTGTGTCCAGGAATCTTGATTTTCAAAGAAATGTCCTGAAGGATTTTTATGATTTGCCTTCTGACTGACATGTTCGGGTAAAGTTTCATCATCAGTTCAAAAGATTCAGTGCTTTTTATTAACGATCTCAACATTGAAGCTTGAGTTTCGTTGATTTTTCTTTCGATTTCAAGAGAAGATACTTCTGAATCAACTTGAAAAATTAAATCTTCCATATTTATAACTATCTTAATATCAGGTATTCTTGGGGATGATCTTTTGAAGTTGGTTTTATCAAAAAAATTAGAAAGTTTTTCAAGAGATAGAGAGATGGGAAGATGATTAAGAGGAAAAACGGCCAGGTTTTTATAAAGGAATAGGATTCTTGTTCACATGTTTTCACACAGGTTTCATCACAGAGTTGCTTTTTACAGCATTTTTGAATGCAAATATCGTTTTTTAATAGTTTCATTTGCTGATTACTTAAAAAGTTCATTGAATTCAGTTTGAATTCAGAGACTTCATCATACTTTCCATCGTCATTCGCTTCTCCTCTGATGTGAAAATAAGAAACTTTAGCGATATCATAAGTACAAGTTTTGATACAGTTTAAATCATTAGGACTACAATCACTGCATCTTTTCAGCTGAGAAGTTTCAAAGTCTTTTTCAGGTAAAACTCTATTTGAGCAGTTTTTTCGACATTTCAAGTCCCCAGCCTTACAATCACATTTTTTCAATTCAATTATTGAAGCTTCACAGTACTCAGCCAAGCATTCCCAGTAGTCATCACCTTCTAATATTTCGCAGTCTTCACAAGTGACTTTTCGTTGAGGTTTTTCTTTGAGACTTTCGAAATTTTGAGTATTTTTCAGTTGTTTTTTTTTATTACTGCTGTTTTCGGTAGTGATAACTAAAGCTTTTGACTTGCAATTGAACTTTTTCAAGCATTTTTCAATATTTGAGGCTTTTTCGCAGAGTTTTAATGTTTCTCCTGGACAGTCCCAGGCTTCAAGGGCAGTATTTTGAGAGCATCCGCATGAAGAGAGACAAGAGGATGGAAAGTCTTGAATTGTGCATTTTAATCTGCAGTATTCTGGGCAGGCGAAGGTTTTGCTTTGTAGAAGAAAGATTAGTAAGAACATTTATTAGTTTTCATTATTAAGATTATTTTTTATTGTCTGACACAGGCTCTTGATTAACTCATTCAATTAGTAGGCAATTACTAGGGTTTCAGGGAAGAGTGAAATGATATTGGAAGATTCTGCTCAATTTTTTGATAAAATAATCAAATTTTAATGAAAGTTGTTAATGAGTTGAGAGATTCACAGAAAAACTAACCACTCAACAAGCGAAAGCTAAAAAATCCTGAAATCACTAAAAATTCCATCCAGCCAATCAAATCCCTTAAACCCAAAAAAACTATCCATATCTAATTTTTTCCAAACAATAATAATAAATGCCAGGAAAAAAAAGCAACTCAACTCCGACGAAGTCACGATCAGGAAGTGCGAAGACCACCCCTGCCAAGTCAAGACCAGAGCCAGCAGAGCCTAAATCGACATCAAAGTCGCCAGCGTCAAGCCGAAAAGTCTCGCGATCAAGAAGCAGGACTCCAGTGAAATCTCCGAAGGCAGCAGAGGTAAAAACTCCAAACAAGACCCCAGCGAAGGTTGAATCGAAGACCCCTGCGAAGACCCCTTCAAAGACGCCAGCGAAGACCCCAGCGAAGACCCCAGCGAAGACCCCTGCGAAGTCAGCTTCTAAGTCTCCAGCAAGGACGCCAAGGTCGAGTAGAAGGACTCCAAAGCGTTTAAGTGAATAGTTAATTTTTGGCTTTTTGGTTAGATTAAACTTGATGGAAAGTAATTATGGAAAAATGGAATAGTTTAGGGATTAGAAGAAAGGATTTTTTGAGGATTTTAAATAGATTAGAGGTTTGGCTTATTGCTTGAAATCAAAACTGAATACATTTCATACAACTGAGGCATCCACCTTCTGAGGTGTTGTTGATGTTTTTATTTGAGGGGATATAATGGACTTCTTCTAAGGGCTCTGGCTTCACTTGGTCACGGAATGAAACTTTTCTTGCCATTTTAACTGGCTTCACTACTAGTCCAGAATCAAGTCCTTCGTTTGGTTTAGGTTCTGGTTTAGGTTCTTCCATTTATTAAGACATTAGTTTATAGTAGAGTTATAAAAATCTGAGAATTTTTTTTAGATTGAAGAGGGTTTTTTAGATGATTTATTTTGATTATTGATGAGGTTTATTTATATTAGATTTTTCTAGGGTTTTTATTGGGTGAAAAAAAGTTTTTTTGGGATTATTAGGATGTTGTGGGAAGAGTGTTTGTGAATTATTTGTAAACTTTTGATTGATGATGATTCAAGTATGACTGTAAAATGTAAGTACTTATTATCCTCATAACAATAAACTTTAATAATAAATTTAGTAATTAATCAATCAATATATCTATATCAATACAAATTCCTTCTAAAATTTTAAATAATCCTAATCTTGATAGTTGTTAAAATCGAAGCTAAAGTGATCCTAACAATAAAACATATTCTTTACCTTTATTTTCAAAGATTTAAATGATTCAGCATCCTTATTCCTTAGAATTGAAGTGAAAATGCTAAATTTTATAAAAAAAACCAAAAATTTTAAACTTTTCATCCTCAACAAGAATAATGAAATCTTAAATAATCTAAATCGAAACAATCATCTAAAATTTCTCATCACCCAAAAATTTCTCATCAAAATCTTAAATAAATAGGAAATTTTTCCAAAATTTTCAGATAAATTCAATTCTGTTGAGATCTAATAAAAATGGATATCCTTATTTTAGATCGAGACGAGTTAAATTTTGAACCGATGCTGCTTCGACGTGAAAGCAACGATTTACCTGAACAGCCTGAGCTTCAAAGAGAAAACTTTGAAGAAGAAGTTGCAAACAAAGACCAAAACAACTTAGATTTAGACGATTTTTTCGGAGGCTTGTACAACATTGAAGATGCTCTTAAAGAAGCAGAAGACGAACTTGATTTTTTGAGATCATTCAACTTAGATGATAATTCTTATATTCTATCAGAAATAGAACTTTTACATCGTTTAAGACAAACTGAAAATCAAAACCATTTAATGTTTCTAAGCTTCCTTCGCTGTTTTAACCAGGAAACTGAATCTTCTATCCCCACCTACGAAGAACTAATGGAAAATATTTATAAAAGAGAGAGATTCTTAACATTTGAAGAAATGCCTCTCAAAGACACCTACGACTTCGACAAGTTTCATATAAAATGTAAAATCTGTTACAAGTTATCATCAAATTACCATGAAATCACCTGCAAACATACCTATTGTAACGACTGTTTCATTCAATTTTGCAATTTTTTACTAGAGTCATTTAATTTCTTCCCTGAAGATCTGAAGTGTCCTGAATGTCAAGTCCTCTTCGAAGAGAAGCTTTTTATCCGTTATTTAAAATATGAAGATTCTTCAAGACTTGCCTCTTTGAGAGAAAAAGTAAAAAATACGAGACTTGTTAATGATGGAAAAGCGAAACCTTGCCCGATGCCTGATTGTCCAGGGATCGGACATATTTTGATCGCAGAAGAAACTACTGCTTGTAATAAATGCAGAACAACTTTGTGTATCTCTTGTGGACTTTGCTATCATCCTGGAATCACTTGTGAAGAAAGTCTCAAGTCTAATGATCATGATTTTGAACTTTTCATTACAAATAGCAAGATGAAAAAATGCCCCACCTGTGGAGTACTGGTGGAAAAATTAGATGGGTGTCAGTTTTTGTATTGCTCGAGTCCTACTTGCAAAAGACAAAGTTTTTTATGTAATCTTTGTGGGAAAAAATTAACTGAAGCTTTACATCATAACCATTTCAAAACTAAAGGGCCGTATGGGGACTCATGTAACACCTTAGATGGAATACAAGACCCTTAAAAAATTTAATAATAGTTTTAATGATTTTTTATTTTTGAACCTTATTGAAATCGAATAAGTTTATTGAAAAATCATAACTAAAGACATTTAAACTCTCAAAATCTCTACATCTCAATACTTAAATTATCATAAATGAATCATTAACAACCTTTTCCCCAGACCCATTCATTTTTTTCCCCTATTTTCTTTCAACAGATCAATATTTTTCTTCAAACCCTTAAGTTTCTGTTCCATTTCCAATATTTTCAAAACAACATCCTCTTCCCCAACATCAAAGCCCTTAACACTGACCTGTACATGTGTAGCATTTTTCATATCCCTTTTAATCCTCTGATAAGTTTGAAATTCGGCGATTTGAGTTTCACTTCTAGAGTGAGTCCTTCTAAGAGCTCTAAGCATTTCAATTCTAAGCATACTTCTATCTAAAACATAAAGTCTTTCCCTAGCAACATTTTTCAATTCATACCAAACATTAGGGTGTAATTTTTTAATTCTTGACAATAACTGAATAGAAAAAACCAAAAATTCACATCGAACTTTACAGACCGCGGAATATTTCCTATTAACTTTCAATAAAACTTCGATATCGCCGAAGTAGTCTTTTTTCTTGGTTATGTAAATGCCTTTGTTGTCTAAAGGGTTCATGTAAAGCACTCTGCCTTGAACAATGAAGTAAAACTCGTCAGGGATGAACCCGGCCTCGTAGACAAACTCGCCTTCATCGACGAACATCGGGGAAAGAAAGGGAACTATTGCTGATATTGCTGCATCGTCCTTGTCACGGAAGAAATAAAATACTTTCGCTGCTCCTCGGTGCATTCCTAAAGCAACTTCGAAACGAAGAGACTTTGGAAGCTCGCTTATTAAACTGATTTTCTCGGAGAAGGAAAAACCTGATATTGTTGAAGACTGTCGAAGAGCTTTTCTCATCTTTAACTGAAGGGATTTTTTTAGTTCGGCTTCTATTGAGAACTCGTCTATTATTGAAAGTTTGTTTAGGAGAAGCTTGTCTCGAGTTTCGATTTTTCCTAGAAAGTTGGTCAGAGTTGCTATCGTGATTCCCAAGAACGTCAAGCTACAAATCATCCAAATCATAGCAAAAATCCTTTCAGGGTTAGTTGTAGCTGAAATATCCCCATACCCAACACTAGAAAAAGTAGTAAAAGCCCAGTAAACACCTGTCAAGTACAAAGTTTCATCAGAAGCATCAGTTAATCCATTAGCAAACATCCAAGTTTCAGTGATATTCATTTCAGCCTTAGCAATAAAGCACCATAAACAAGCGGCGATATGAACACAAAGAATAATAGTACTGAAAGTGATGAGCATTTGAATAACTGCATGTCGAATCATGATAATATCTTGAATCTTCATTATCAAATCAGTGTTGCGGGAAACTTTCAACCATTTAAGCACTCTTGATATTTTTATTATTTTGTAAA
Source organism: Stentor roeselii (assembly GCA_006503475.1). NCBI lineage: Eukaryota > Ciliophora > Heterotrichea > Heterotrichida > Stentoridae > Stentor > Stentor roeselii. The sequence continues at coordinate 11,458 of RSEH01000127.1, forward strand.
GTCTTGGCACTCGAGCGAGTTTAAAGAACTTGTTGTATTTTAATTCTTCTGATATGATTAAATCGAATGGAAAAAAAGTAACGATGTCGATCAACATCCAACCTTTTAAGTAATTTTCAAGGATTTTTTTTCGAGTTATTATCAAATTACCGATTTTACTGTAATATGCTACGTTGCAGTTTATAGTAAAGTCGAGAAAGTAAATTATAGAAAAAAACTTGTCAAGAGAATCGACTGCGTCATTACTTTCTGTAGGTGGAAAAGCTAGCATATATGGCATGAATATCGCGCTGTAGATGATAGAAAAACCGATAAAAATATTCCAGTAGCCTAAGTAAATGTTTTCAGGGTGAATCATGAATCTAGGAAAGTGACTTACTGGAGTTAAATCCTCCCAAGTCTGTTTCGGAGCATTTAAACGAGTAATATGATTTTCTTCTTGTTCATTTACTGCAGCTTTTATCATTTTGTTTAAAGTAAGTCGAATCTTTAGTTTCAGTCTTGCACTCTGCCAGACCTGCTTGTATTTTGGCTCAAATGGTATAAATGTTTTATTTATGCTATCTCTTCGTTGAGTTGATGAAGTTTGAGGTACGATACTGTATAATTTTTTCATTATTTATTAAGAATTAAATGTTATTTTATTAGATTAAATTGCAGGAATCAGAATCATGACTATGAATTCCAGCAAAGCTGAAGATAATCGAAAATAAACATGCTAGAATACCTAAACGATAATATTTTAACCATCCTTTTCCTAGAGAAAAAATCTTTAAATGACTCTAAATCTTAAATCTATTAATTTTTGTCAAGCCATTCAACTCTAGTGCCATTTTCCCATCTAGACTTGCGAGTTTCCATTTTCCCTTCCTTATTCTTAAAAGTATAAAATGCATCTCCATGTTGAACTCCATCCTTCCATTCCCCATCATACTTCTTTCCATCAGTCCAAGTCATACTTCCCTTTCCATGTTTAACTTCATTTTTGAATTCCCCTTCATAAACCCTTCCATCAGGCCATCTAAAAATTCCTTTTCCCTCCATTTTATTGTTTCTAAAGCTTCCCTTATAACTGCTTCCATTTTTAAACTTGAGTTCTCCTTTTCCACTCATAGCTCCATCCTTAAAGTTTCCATCATAAGTGCTTCCATCAGCAAGAACCAAATTTCCCTTTCCATGTCTTTTCCCTTCTCGATACTCTCCATCATACTTAGTTCCATCAGGCCATTCCTCTGCGCCTTTTCCATGAATTTTTCCATTCACAAGTTCTCCATCGAACTTTCCTCCTGATTTATTTTGAATCTTTCCATTGCCGTTCATTTCGCCTTCTTTGAACTCGGCTTCATAGACGAGGCCGCTGGAGTCAATGAGCCTTGCCAAGCCGTCGAGTTTTCCTGCTTTGAATAGTCCGACGATTTTGGAGCCGTCTTCTTTGACCATTGTTCCGATTCCGTGTTGATTGCCGTTTTTGTCCCACTCGCCTTCGTAGACGGTTCCGTCGTTTAACTTCATTGCTGGCTTTGGCTTTGTCTCGATACCGTCATCTGGCTTTTTTACTTTAAAGGGCTTTAACTTGCTTTCCATTATACCTACTAACAGGTCTTGGACCTCGGAGATTGGCTTATCGGCTTTAGGGTATAACTTCTCGATGTTGAACCATGATCTGGCGTCTTTTGCGTTGAATAAGGGACCTGAAAGTTGCTTTCTTGTTAGAAAACCACGAACTGCACCTTGGATGTGCTTGGCTTCGTCTAAGGTTACTTTTGGAGCTGGACTTAAATTTATCTCGCTTTCTAGCTTGACCTCATCATTCGACTGGTCCTTCGCAAGATCATTATTATCAGCCAGATTTTTAGTGGTATTTTCAGCAGCATTTCCAAGACAACTAGAGCAGCTTCCCATGCGTTTAATTATAATGACGTTAATATTAACCGATAAGAAAATGGTCAAGTTCCAAAACCCCTATAACTCCATGAAAATCCTTTAATAATAAAATCCATGAGCATTCATCCCATTCTCCAAGAGTTCATAACCGGTTTAAAACACAGTCTAAACGTGTTAAAAACCTGTGAAACCCTTCTAAAAATCAAAGAAACACACAAGCCAATATTTTTCAGCATTTTTCTGACAGGTTTTATCTTTCTAGGTTCTTTGCTAACATACAACATTTTAACATCCATTCTTCTCTCAGATTTCCCGAAGATAGAAAAGGTGCTTTCAAAGCTTTACTATATCTTTTGGCTTATTCCTCTTCACGTCTTTTGCTTCGTGGTGAACATCTTTTGTTATTCAGACATCTCATCAGCGACTTTTAAACATAATGGAGGAAAGACGGTCTCAGTTGCTTTGTCCTTTTCTAGAGGACTGGCTTGCGAGATCCATCGAGGACTGATGGTGGGAGTTTACCTTTTGATCATTAATTTGATTTCTTTTGTCCCTGGCTCATTATTGCCCTCGGCTTGTTTGTTGAGCTGGCTCTATTCGTTTTACTGCTTTGAGTATAGGTGGATGTTTGAGGGAAAAACTATTGTTAAAGAAATCAAAACTATTGAAAATAATGCGATTTATTACCTTGGCTTTGGATTGCCGTTTGCTTTGGTTACCATTTGCTTTCCTGGATTCTTGGGAAATGGCATCTGGGCTTTGTTGTTTCCGTTTTTTAGTGTGACTGCGATTTTAGCTGACCCGCCCCCAGCCGCATCCTTCGGACTTCCAGTTTTCACTCCAGTCCACCATCTATGCGACAAACTCGAGGTGTTGATTTTCAGCAGAACCGAAGGAAAACATTAATTAATCTATAAAGGCAGATAAGAACTATGGATCTTGTATAAAACTGGCCTATCAAAGCCCTCCGCTGTATTCAGTATATAAATCTTTTTTTGTTGTTTTGAGAAAACTGCTGGGTAAATACTTTCAATTTCTTCGCTTAAGTCAGCACCTTCTTTAATACTCACGTCGTTACTTTGAAATTTACTCACTTCCATTATGAAAGATGAACGACTTCCACGACCGCCGAGGATTCCGCAGGCGAAGTTGTCGATTATGCACACCGGAGAGCAGGATATTGCGAATGGCAAACGTGTTGGAACTTCTTCCCAGATTTCTCGGAGGATGTCAAATTTCTCGATTAGGTTACCGAAAAATTTACGAGGCTCACCACCGATCACGTAGATTGTGTGGTTTAATACTACGGCTGACAGGTCATATCTTTCATGCAACATAGAAGGTATAAACTCCCATCTATCCTCCTCAATAAAATACTTCTCACAAAACGTATTGGCAAATTTTCCGCCAATAGCAAAAACCAAATTATCATAAAAAACAGCAGCACAAAAAGCGCGACTAACTCCCATATTAGCCATAACAAGAACTTCATTAGTCCTCGAGTTATACTTATAAACCTCATCAACCGCCAACTCCCTTCTGATTCCTCCAACAACTAAACTTTCATCATCCGAAATAGCGACAACAGCTGAATGCCAAAGAAAATTAAAAGCAGACCGATTATACCTCCATTCCCCAGAGCCAATATCAAAAACTTCCACATATTCTCCATTAAACTCGAACCACTTCAAATTTTTTGCCTGTTCAATTTCTTGAGTTTTTTCCAAGTTGACCTGTGAAATGTCAATATTGTACCTGGAGCGAATATAAGATAATATAGAAAATATTGATTCAAGACTTGAGCATTCAGTGTATTTGTAAGTCATACTTGTTGTATGCGCCATTCCTACAAGGCTCCAAGTTGAGTTGAAGACTGGACTACCTGAGATTGGAGTGAAATGACTTGAAATGCCGTAGGAGTCTTGGTCTAGGTTCGTGACTTGAACGCGAAAACAAGTTGACTCGGCACAAAAAAGAACGTCACCGAGTTTTACGTCTCCTGAACCTTCGATTCGGAGAGGAAACTTCTTTGCTACGTCTTTTCGGACTCTTGATACTCCTGTTATTGTTAGGCTGAATTGGCTTGACGTGTAAAAAAATTTCTCGCTTTTAGGCTTGTAGTATACTTTATCGTTGATAAAACGAAAAATGCAACGACTTGCGAATCTTTCATTTGGGATCGCGTTGTGAGAAGTTAGGATCAATTTCTCAGCTACTAGGATGGCAAGTCCAACAGGTTCTTTATTAGTAGTAGTAAAAATCTCTGCAATGGCATGAGCAACGAAATTCGGAACCTTATACTTGCGGTCGAGATCTTTTTTAAAAGCAAGACTTCTGATTTTATTATTGACATAAGAAGATTTCATGATTTTGTTTGAAGAATCAATCTTGTTATAAGAATAATTTCTTGACCTAGCCTCAGACGGTACTTCTTGAAAAGCCCTTGGTTCAGGTGAATACTTTTGTGAGTAAAAATTCGATTTTTTCAAATCAGGCGACTGTCGAAGACTAGCCAAGTAATTCTCAGGCAGTCCTCGTTTATCAACTCTTGTTGAAACATTCCAAGACTTGGGGTCCAAAGGTTTTGAGGCTGAACGTTTGGTTACTCGGTAGCTTCCGTGCATGTTTATTTAGATAATGGAAATACTTAAACTAAGTAAAGCTGTTTCATGTACTCCCAAATGCAGATACTTGCACTCACGTGAACGTTCAATGAACGGATCAAACCGAATTGAGGAATCTCAAGACATGCGTCTAGAAGAGAGAGAAGGTCGGATGGAATACCGTCTTTTTCGTGACCGAGAACTAGCACTGACTTGCTTATGAATTTAAATTTTTCCATGCTGATGCTGTTGGCTGTTTGCTCTAAACCGATTATTTTGTAACCTTTTTGACGGTACAGACGAAGGAATTTCTCGAGATCTGATTTACCGACTTCCATAATAGGCAACCACTTATCAGCAGTAACAGCCATAGACTTAAACTCACTGTCATTAAGAACATTTTTCACAGCCATAGTAATCAACTGCAAGTTAAAAACTTCAGAAGTCCTAGTAAGTCCAGCCAAGTTCGGAAGTTTATCAACAAGACTAGCAACAATAACCAGTTCATGTCTCTGCTGCACTCCTCTGCTAGTTCTAAGTTCTACAAGAGCCTGTGTATCTTCAACTTTTCTCTGAAAATTCGAAGCCCCAGGCAGAACTTGAGGTATTTCTTGACTGATATTTTTCCATACTTCCTGATAATTCACATCATAACCAAGGTCTAAAAGATGTTTGCATTGTTCATCAATTTCAGCAATTAAAGAATTATGAATAATTTCATCAAAATCACTGAAATGTCCTGAAAGGATAAAATCTAAGTCACATGTTTTAAGTGATTCAAAGGAAATCAAGGAATTTTCAAGTTTTTTCATCATTTTTTGACATTCTTTGTTGGTGTAAAGATATTCGAAGATGGAGGAAGTTGAACGGAATTCTGGATTTAATGATAAAAATTTGAATATCACGAAATGACAGGTTCTCCGAATGTGGGCTGTGTTGCTTATCATGAATGGAAGGACTTTGGAGAAGATTTTTGAATTTTCTTGAATGTTTTGACTGAAAACCATTACTGCCCCGAGGATTAAAATGAAAGAACCTGCTAGCTGGGGTCGCATGTCGTAGTCTACTTGGATGTGAGTAGTTAGTTCAGGGTATTTCAGCAGAATTACTATCAAAAATCTTTCGATGTACTGACGGGCTGAATGAACGTAGGTTAATTTTACTATTTCGATGAGGATCTTGACATTAGTCTCAAGAACATCTTTTCTGCAGAGTTCTCTGCACCAAGGTGCCAATGAACAAAGAAGATGCGCCATCCTAATTTTTTTCTTATAAACCCAACTATTAGGAAACTCTGCTCGATCCTGACATGCTTGATAAAGTTCTTCAACCGTTTTCCCAAAGATTTTCTCTAAAAACTTTTGATTTTTGACTTTTTGAATCAACTTAAGTACAAAAACTCGAATATACTGACTTCTAAGTGAATGCAAATCACCTTTAATATGAGGTTTAGGTTCATTAACCAAAGCAAACAAACAAGGAACAAGAAAATCAGTATCTTCTGGCCTGGGCTCTTCATAAAATGTGAGTTCAAATATCGAATCTGCATAATTCACAACAGCTTCTTCATGCTTCACCCACAGAGGCGCCAATTGAAACAAAACAACTCGAGTGATGCCCCAACGAACTTCTCCTTTCCTCAGAACTTTCTTTAAAAATTCACCAGTCCAAGGTAAAAATAAAGTCGTTTCATTAAAAGCAAGTCGAGAAAAGGAAACAACTATTCCTAAAGGTGCATCATTTTTAGTCTCAAGTACAAGATTCCAACATTTTTCAATTAAAATTTCAAGACTTTTTAACTTGTGAAAAATCAACTTTTCAATCAAATTTGATGATAAAATCGAAAAAAGACTTTCAAGCATCTGGGGACTTGAAGAGTCCACCTGGTCTGAAGCCAGGTCAAAAATGTTGGAATTTGAAAAATCAGATAAAAAAGCCAGGACTTTCCATTTAAGTTCAGTTAAATGATGTAAATTTTCACGATTTCCACTTTTTTTTTCATCAAGATTTGAAAGATTTTCGCTGATTTGACTGAAAATTTTTGAAAGTTCTGGAGAGTTGAAAGATTTGATGGCTTTTGAAATTGGAAGGATTAAGGAAAGGATTGAAAGAGTTTTGGAAGTATCGAGGATTAGGGAATCTTTTAGAAGGGAGAGTTTGGAAAGTGACCAAGAGATGAAAGCAGTTGAACCGTTTTTAAGGATTTGTTTTATGAGTTTTCCGATTTGAATTGTGAGGTCTTTATCTGGAGTTGAAAATGCGAAGGAAAATATTTCGTCTAAAACGATGTTTAAGTAGCTTGAGACTGACTCTCTTTTGTATTTGTTTAAGTATTTTATTAGAGAGAATAGGCAGGATACCCATGTTTTTATTTGATCGGGTTTTAAGTAGGTGTTGCGGTAGATGCTTTGGAGGCTGGTTAGAAGAGAGGAGGACATTTTCATTGAATTGGGGGAATAACTCATGGCGAATATGCATGCGAATTCGGAATGACTTAGAGGCATGGATTCACCTCTAAAAACTTTCTCAAACCCATCCTGAACAATATCCAAAGCTTCTTCCATCTCAAAACAAATCTCACAAACAAAAGGCAATTTAACAGCAAGTCTAACCTTTTCCACCAAAAACCTGCAATCATTTCCCTCCACAATTCTCTTTAAAAACCTCAACGCTTTAAATCTCTGAAAAGGAGTAAGCTGAGAAGCCTGTTTCTGAACAACATTCAACCCTTTCTCAATAATTTCACAGTCAACAACTCTCTGATCAAAAACCTGATCAAAAGCTTCAATAAAATACTTAAAAGCGACTTGAAACTGAACAATTTGAAAAGAATTCTTGATGATTGTTGAAAGACTTCTTATTGGATCTTTCGAGGTTTTTATAAATTTTACTAAAAACTTTGAAATCGTTTCACCGAAGCGAGACTTCCCGACAAGCTCGACTGAATCTGAGTAAAGCCCCGGGTCTGAAAGGAATTCAATAAAAATAGATTCAGTGAAAGTTGCGTCGAGTGAGGATTGTTTCATGTAGTTCTTTGCTATGAATCTTCGCACTGTCAGGTTTTCGTGAATTTGACCACGTTTGAAGAGAAGAGTTACTTTTGATGAGTCCCAGGGAAGTAAAGAGTAAACTCGCTTCCATGGACCTGATATCATTGCTTTGTTGTAGTTTTCTAGAGATTCGTATATTTCCCAGAAGATTGACCAGTGAGGTGATTTGGCTTCAACAGAATTTTTAAACTTCAACAAAAACATCGAGTTTCTTCTGATGTTCAAGTCTCGATTAATTAAATCCTGTTCTAAAGTCCTCAACCTGGTCTCATTAAAAAATCCTTGAGGAATAACTGGAATATAATGAATCAATTCTTTCGAAAGAATAGACTCATCATTAAAATAAGGTATTGAAAAGTACCACTCTTTAAGTATCATATTTTTTTGAAGTAAATTCATAGCAAGTCGATGATGCAAGGTAACCAGTAAGTCCTGGTTATCATCACAGACCTTTTTCGTCCTTTCAATCGAAAAAACAAGAGACTCAAGGTCACCCTGACCAGGTCTTTCAATCTTTTTAATCGTTTCTAAAACACCTTCCTGAGACTTCAAAGGAAACTCATTCAAAAGTCCTAAAACCTCCTGAAAAAACAAATCTTTATAGTACTTCAAAGCAACTTCAAATACTTCAACAGGATTTTCCACAACCCTGCTCATCTCAATCAACTTCTTAAAACAAGGAACATTTCCAGTCATTTCCAAAATCTTCAAAGCCACTAAAGTTTCCGTGTTTCCCACATCTAAAGCTTTAAAAAGCTCTTCTTTGTTCATTTCGAAGTTTTTTTTTAAGCATTCAGCAAAAATTTGAACCATTGGAGCTCGAGTCTCTTCTTCAAGTTTGTCAAAAGCTTGAATTAGAGTTTTCCAGCCTTCCATTATATTAGTGATGATTCGGGTTTTAAGGACTTTTGGAATGAGTTTAGAAGAAAAGATCTGCAAACTTGAGAAGATCTTTGAGAGAGGAGAAGATCTTGTTAGGGAAATTCAGCTTGAGTTTCTTAATGATCTTAGAATTATTAAGAAAAACTTGCAGGATGAGGAAATTGAAGGGGGTCAGGATGAGTTGAAGAAAGAAATTCAGAGGTTGAAGGAAGAAAATCAAAGGCTTTTGTATCGAATTCAACATATGAAGAAACATTTGGAATAAGGTTTAGAGGTTTAAGGAAGTTAACTTGAATGGATTGGTATTTGAAAAGTTTGGGCTAGATTTTTAATGAAAGATTTTTAGATATTTTTTGATTATGAAAAAGTTGTAGGGAGTTTGTTTATTTCTATTGACACCATTTGTTAATGGTTTCTTTGATGTTATCCTTTTAGAAATTTTTCATGTAAAATAGCTGCTAAATCGAAAATACTTTATCAAAAATCAAAATCTTGAAAAATGTTCTTTCTAAATTATTCAAAACTCTTAATTTTCACCATCAAAAAAAAAATCCAAACCTTAAAAATTATCATCAAACCCAAATCAAATCATATAAAATCTCCAAAATCTCCACTCTCATAATAATCAAACAAAAAATATTTAAAGTCCTAGAATTTCAAATTAGAACATGAGCATAAATATGGCATCCATAGAAGACTTGTTGACCGAATTCAGCCCGGCGTTTTACTCAGACGACTTCCCAGTTCAATTCCGTCTCCACCAAGAAATAAAAAAGCGCCCAGACCACAAGTCGATAATCCGGTCCAAAGCGCCCTTGGAGTACCTGAAGTTCAAGGAAGACCTGAAATTAGTGCGGCAAGTTCTAGGTCTGATCCATTCATCTGAATGGTCGACAGTACGTGAGTCATCGACGATAAAGATCGAGTCGAGAGGAGGAGGTTCGAATTTTATCACAAAATCGACGATTTTGCTTGATTCGAACGTTTTTCAAGTACTTTCTGTGCTTTCAGAAGCTGATTTAGTCACCACCTGGTAAGGGATAAGAAGGGTCGAGCCTTTGAAAGAAGTACTGATTTATGAGCAGCCTACGAAAACTAGGTATCTTTTGAAGTACTTGTTCGACTTTCCTTGGCCGTTATCTAACCGCCACTGCATGTTGGAGTTTTATGCTGTGCCTTTGGAGAAATCGGTCATTATCGCTATGAAGACTCCTAGTTCGGAGACTTACCTGAATCATGAAGTACCGAAACCGAAGAGAGGGGAAACTAGAATGAAGGTGAATATGGGAGGTCTCTATGTAGAGTACCTGTCAGAAACCCAGACAAAACTAACAATAATGACATCCTGTGACGCAAACATCGTAAACTCCATTCAGGCCTTCCTTCCAAACTTCATCATAAACTTCGGTACAAAGCACGTTCTTTACTACATGATGGAAGAAGTAAGAAACAAGATCAACAACATAAAAGGCAGTATTTTCGAAGACCGTATGACAACTCGAAAAGACTTCTACGACTATCTAAGAAGAATGATCGGAATATACGTCCATTAGTAAATAATCAGTAACAAATAAACTAATGTCAGGGTGGAATCTATTGGCTTCCGAAAGTTCAAAAAATACAATAAACCCACTAAGAGAAATCATAAGTTCAATCAAACTCCCAGAAGACTTTTACATGCCAACTTATTCCCTAGCCCTAGGCGACCCATCAGTCTTTCCCGACTTCGCCGCAGAAAGTATCATGGTTGACGCAGTGGCTGATTGTTTAATATCTGGCAAAGGAAACGGTTACACTGATTCTTCAGGTTCTCGAGAAGCTCGTGAAACAATCGCTCGAGAGTTCGGATATGAAAACATTCCTTTGCGATTTGATGACGTGATCATGGACGTTGGATGTACAGGGGCGATTAACACAGTTCTTCATGCTTTTCTCGACCCAGGTGATAATATTTTAATCCCAGCGCCAGGGTATCCCCTTTACAAAACTATGGCGCTTAACATGTCAGCAGAAGCAGTTGAGTATAGATTACTTCCTGATAAACACTGGGAAGTCGACATTGAGGACCTGGATAGAAAAGTTTCTAATAAAACGAAACTTTTAGTTATTATCAACCCTTCGAATCCTTGTGGAAGTGTTTATTCTAAAGAACATTTGTTGGAACTTCTTCAATGGGCTGAAAGTAAAAAAATTTGTGTTTTGGCTGATGAGTGTTATCATAATATGACTTATGGAAGACCTTTCTTTCCACTTGGGTCACTCACGGATCAGGTGCCTGTTTTTACTGTTGGAGGAATGAGCAAAATGTTTTTAGTACCTGGATGGCGATGTGGGTGGATCATCGTCTATGATAAGTACAAAAGGTGCTCTGAGGTACGAGATGGAATTGCGAAAGTGAAGAATATGCTTCAACATACAGCTCCTTTTATTTTACAAGCTCTTCCTAGGATTTTCAAGGAAATGCCTTTTGACTTTTTCCCTAATTTGATGAAAAAAGTTAAACAACGAGCGGAACTTGTCATGAAAAAAGTTGAGAATATTAATTGTCTTAGTATGGACTTACCACAAGGAAGTATTTATTGTATTATTAGTGTTAACTTCACTAATTTGGATTTCAAAGATTCTGTTACTTTTGCTAGACTTCTCGCTGGAGAACAAGGAGTACTTGTATTGCCTGCTGAGGCGTTTATGGGAAAGGATGGCATTCGACTTGTACTTTGTCAGCCGATTTATGTTATTGAAGAATGCATGGAAAGAATTGAAACTTTTATTCAGAATCACTCAGTTGAGGAGATAGAGATAATTAATTAGAATTTTTTGGATTTTGATGCAGTTGGAAAGTGAAGTAATTGGGAATTTTTTTGAGTTTTTTAGATGGTTTAGTTAAAGTTTTTCATTTTTGGATTATTTATTAGTGGGTGAATCATTTGAATGAGATTTTGATTATTCTTGAGATTTTTTTTAGACTTGATGCTTGAGTGATTTTTTGGAAGGGTTTTAACTGGGTTAAAATTTGAATTATCTTGTTGAAGATGGAATGATTTACCTGGGCTTTGACAAACTCCTGAGCTTAAAAATATTAAATTTGTGTTATTGGTAAAATTCGGAATTATTTAAGATTTTCAGGAGTTTTAATCTTCAATAAGATCGATTGTAACCCAAGTTAATTTTTATACATTTAAACAATATCGGCCATGGAAATTTCTAATACTTTCCTTTGAACTCATAAAAAATCCCTTTATTCTCAATCACCACTCAAGGTAAAAACTAATTCAGTCAAACTTTCTAAATATGATTCATTAATCAAATTTTAAGCCCCAGTTCTAAAACTCTAAAATCTCCCCATTCCTCTAACCCCTCCAATCCAAGCTCAACATCCACAATCCCAACATTCTTCCCAACTTTTCCCTCATCACTTGAAAGATCCTTCCAACATTCCAGTCCAAATTTTTCACTTTTTGAGAAAATTTTTTTAAGACCTTCGCAAGTTCAGAAATTTTTTGAAATAATCGAAAAATGAGAAAGTCTCAAAAAAACCTTAAAAAAATCATCGTCTTCAATTGATTTCAGAGAATTTTCAAAGATGTTAAATATTTTTGAGCCGGGGCTCGGAAAGGGCTGAAGTCGAAGGGAAAAATTTTTATTTGATGGAAAATCGAAAAAGACTTTGAAGAAAGGCGAAAGACGAGGATGAAAAAGGTTGGAATTTGAATTTGAAGTTTAAATTTCCCTCTTTATTTAAGCCATTCAATTTTTTCCATCAAGAAAGATTTATATTCAATCAAGTTAAGGGGAAATGCTGTTTATTTTAAGCAAAAAAAATCAAATCTTTATAATGGTGGATATCAAACTAGACCAAGAAGGGTTTAACACTCTTTTGCCAGGGGTGGTGGTGCCTTTACTGTGTCAAAATGCTTGTGATGGCTTTCAGTGCTCGCTGTGCAGGCTTACTTTTCAAAGGGAAGAAGACTTAAATTTTCACAGGACTTCGTCTGAGCCTCTTATTCCCTGCTCAATGTGTTCGATCAAGTTCCTTACGCTTAAAGGGATGAAGCAGCACTTCGGCAAGAAACATGAAAAATCAAGACCTTACAGATGTGGAATCTGCTTCAAAAGGTTCAGAAATGTCTACGCTTCGAGAATACATAAACAACAGGTGCATCTCCATACATCAAGACAAGTATGCACATACTGCAGCAAAAGTGTTTACAACAAATATTCACTATCAAGACACCTGAAGATCTGCGCAAGAAAGGCGATGGAACTCGAGATTTCCTTTAAGCAATCTTAAAAGATTTTAATTTTAACTCAATGGTTTAGAATCACGATGCGACTTTCTCTCAAAATGTAGCGCTTTTATTTAGAAGAACCCTTAGATATGGATTTAACTACTGAAGCGAAAATCAGATTATGAAGTTTAACATATTTTACCTGCCATTTAATTATACTTTAAACCTCGCTAAGTTTAAAAATAAGAGAATTTTTTTACCATTAAAGCCGAGTTTTTGTCGAATTCAGAGGATTTCACGAAGATTTTTCACTTTTTAGTTGATTTGGTTTTTAGATTTTTTCACAGAGTTGGAAAGAAAAGTTTAAGAAAAATTTTGGGAATTTTAAGAGTTTTTGAATATTTTGGATCATTTTCTGAAGGATTTTTGATAATTTTTTTACATTGTGATGAACCTTGTCTTGACAGTAGCAGAAAAACTTTTGAATAAATTTTAAGGAACTTTGTTTAGGACTTTTAAACTGAAATTTAAAATTTTATGACTTGTATTTGGCCTTGGGATGAAATATTTTCGAAAAAGGTTTAAATTTATTTCGACTTTTTAGAGATGCATGAAACTCTTGATTCATAAGTATTTGAACTCAAATAATAGCCATTTGCATCTCTTGAGATAAGAAAAATTAAATCGTATTGCCCTAGAATTATAATTCATTAATATACTCAAATAAATAGTCCGAAGTTCTTATTACAAAGAGAAAAACTTGAGATGATAGGAGGTCTTTCAAAACTTATTCCATTCAAAAATACATACTTTTTACAGGAATTTAATGAAAGTATAAATATTTTACTTAAATATAGTCTAGGATAAATAACATAAAACAATCATTAATTTAA
>RSEH01000127.1:25594-133967 GCA_006503475.1 Stentor roeselii
ATCTATTTCGTTCTTGGGATTTCGAGAATTTTTTCATATTATTTATACTAAATTTGAGGGAATTCGGAAGGAAGGAAAGTTAGAATAAGAAAGAGTTTTATGGTGGTTCAGGTGAAAGGAAGGGAATGGTTTTAGAAAGAAGGAGTTTTTATGAGTTTTGGAGTTTTTAGTGTTTTGGGTGGAGAATTTAGGGGTTTTATTTGGGTTGGTTGGGGATATTGATAGTTTGGGAAAGATGTGATTGAGGTTATTTAATGTTTATGTTGGGGTTATGGAATATTTCTGGGGATATGATAAGGGTTTTAGTGTTGATTGTTTAGTTCTGGTGGATTAGAAATATTGATCGGATTAAAGAGAAATAAGTGGTTTAAAGTTTATTGTATGGAGTATTGCAGAGAATGTTTTTACTCTTAAGGTATATTCTGGTGATTTATAAAGGGTAGATCAAAATAGATTTATCTTTGAAATCAAACTACTTCCCTAATGATTAAGAAGTATTTAAGTCAAACCAAAGAATCCTTATTTAAATAATTAAATTCTTTGTATTTGACAATTACTTATTGACTATAAAAATATTTCTATCACACTAAAAGAATCTCAGACCTTTATATATTCCTACTAAAAATTTGAACTTTTAAATAATTCATCATGGAAGATTTTCTAAAATTTCCAGAGGTCCGTGATTTTCTGTCAGATTATCCTAAAGGCAAATGGAAACTCTGCATTGATTCAATCTTTCTTTATGGCCTTTACACTATGAAGCGAGATTTTCCTAATGGTTTGTCAATACCTGAAATGATTAGAATCTCAGGGCAGGAAGTCTCTCATATCAGGTCCCCACTTGAAAGCCCTTCAAGTATCAGGTCGTCGAGCAGGACTCGAAATGAAGAAACTCAAACATTAACGAAAGGATTCAAAGATTTAATGAAAACGAAGGAGCAAGAATATCGATTGAAAACCAGTGGGTCTCAAACTAGTTTAACGAAGGACAAAAATTTAAATAGGTCAAGAAATCAATTCAAATCTGATGAGTTGGAGATAAGTGCAAAAGTAAGGGAGCCAAAAATAGTTTCGATTGAAAATGCTAGAATGATAATGAATACAAGTTCAGAAATCGCATTTGATAAAAGAAGACAAAAGATGGGACTTGATAAGGAAAAATGGAATGGTTTAGATATAAAAATAGACTACATGCCAAAGACAATATCAGCAGATCTATACAAGCAAGAGAAATTTTCAATCGTTTCTCCTAAATACCGATATTAATTTACTAAAGTAAACTCTTATAATTCATTGAGTAAGGTATAAATAAATATATTAACCTAAATTAAAGAATCTTTTCTTTTTTATATCGTTTCTCATTAGATAAGTTGTTAATTAGGTTTATTAAATAGATAAATACTTCATTTATATATAATGATATCAACAAAACATCACCTATCAGAATATTTTAGCTTAGTACTTAACGAAGAATTATAAAAATCTTAGAATCTTAAAATTTTTATTTGAGGGTCAAATTTAGTGATACCTAGAGTTGATAAAATAATATTATTTTTGCCTATCAAGGTAATTTTATCAGACCTTGTTTAATTTATAATAAAGTCTTTAGTTACAAGGTCAAATTGAAAATTTGGATATAGAGACTAAGTTTTAGAATCAAGATTTTGACTTACTATTAAAATTTCAGTATAATTGGTTGTGATTCCTATTTAAAAGCCATGAAAAGATCAATAAAATGATGATAATTGTTCAATCAAGCTAATATTAGATCAGTTGAAGGTGTTCAAATATTCTAAACATCTTAGTGTGGATGCTGATAATAATCAAATTGAAAAATATGAGATTCATTCGAAATTAAAAGTGAATAAAATATTTAAAAAAATCATTATCAAGGGCTGCTAATATCACAATATAAAAATTTCAGTATTTTCAATCAACCTTAATTAAGACATATATTTATTTCCTTCCTGCAATATTCCAAAAACCATTAATAAACCTTCTCAATATCCCTTAACCTCCTAATAATTTAAATTCTAAGAACCTCATAAAAAATCAATAAGTGCAAATTTATTTCTCTTCAAAATCCAAAGAATCACTCCAAGATGAAACCTTCAACCATACCTTGCCTCTAAAAAATTTTGAATACTTAAAATTCTAAATTTTCTTTAATCACTCTAAAGCACTTCTTATTATTTGATAAACTCTTATTATTCGACATGGAAAAGCCGAAAAAATCATCCTGTGGCTGTTTCCCAATGATATGTAAAAAGTCATCAAAGCCTCCAAATCAATCAAACGAGTTTCATCAAAGACTTCGCTCAACAATCTTGTCAAACTCAATAAGTCCTAAAAATTGTGAAGAAAACATTCTTAACTCTTCATTAGTTTCTGTAAATCCAGCTTCAAGTCATCTGCTCATTTCTCCTGGTATCTTGTCACCGACTGTTAAGACAGTTGCAAGTACTAATATTACTGAAGAGACTCCTACTAACTTAATGAATACTTTGAGGAATAGGGTTTTGGTTAAGTTGAATGAAAGGCTGGATAAAATTGAAACTGCTCAGAAAACTTTTAAGGATTTTCAAGAACAGGGAAGGAAAGAAATCGACTTTAAAGAAAAGTTACGACAAGAAAAACTTTTAGGCAAGTGTCGACTCGTTGTCAGGAAAAATCCAGAAAATGATTCTAAACCTTCAAATCATAAACAAGAAGCCATTCCTGATCAACCTAAATCAAAAAATCGAATAATCGACCAAGATATAGATCAAGATCACTTGAAAGAAAAAGAAATTTCAATCACTGACTTCTGTTTCCAATCCAAACTAAAAGAAGAAGACACAAAAAATCTCACAAATCCAAAAAAGTCTTTTAAAGCAAATGTAAAAATCAAGAACATCTCAAACGAAGTTTCATTCCCAGCGAATTTTCCACTTTCCAAAACAAAATCTCCTTCAAACCTTTCAAAAATTCTCGATTTTACCCCAAACAAGAAAATAAATATAAAATCTCCATCAAATGAAAAATCAAAAGAAATTCCTTTAAAACTTCGAAAGCCGATAAGTTTCAACACATTAAAAAGCAAGAAGAGGTTATTTTTAGTGAAAAATGATGAAGAGCAGAAGGAAGAGGATTTAAAAGCAGAAGAAATTTATGATAAAGACCGTCCTTCAGTGATTCAATCGAGAGCGAGTTCAGTAGCGGACACAGTGATTATAAATTCTGTCGATTCTTCTCAGTTTTCTAATTTGTTTTGCAGAGATCATGAAATAAGTGATTCTGAAATCATCCTTGAAGACAAATCTAAAGCTTTTAGTTACTTTTTCGGTCAGGAAGATGAATTGAAAGTAAAAAGTATTCCGTTTGGACTTGCTTTGTCTAAGTGTCTTGCAAATCAAAAGAAAATTAATAAGAAAGGGGTTAAAAGTAAAAAAAATCCAGTGATTGTCAAAGGAAATTCGAAAAGTTTACCTTATTTAGTTGCAACTTCGCCAAAACAGTTGGGGAATAAGAAAAAAGTTATTTTTAAGTTTAAGTGAGGTATAATGTTTGATTTTTCATGAATTATTATGAAATTTTTGATGATTTTTGTTTTAGATCTATTATTGAAGTATGAAATATTGTTAATTAGGGATAGAGAAAATATTTTTTTTTAGAGTTTAACTAATTATTCTGTTTCCTTGAAGTTGGTTGAGTTCGGTGACTGGAGGTAAATCTGATCTCATCTTAATCATTTGTATATAACCTAGCACTGCTCCTATCAAAGGTCGTTTTTGAGGGTCTTTATCAATCATTCTTTTTAATAGACCTTTAACGTATATCTTCTTAATCTTTTTCAAATTTTCTCTTTTTTCATCAATAATGCTTTTATCTTCCAAATTTTCTTTAGTATCGTCATTAAAACTCTTTTCCAAATTTTCTTCAATTTCTTCATGAAATTTAGTGGTTTCTGGATGATTTATTCTTAATAAAAAGTAAAAATGAATCAAAGTCATCCCTAACGAATAAATATCGCATTTATACCAATCAGTATTCTTATCATTGGTATCAAGTTCAGGTGCCCTGAACCCTTTAGTTCCACTTTTTCCGATATTTTGATTTTGATAATCAGAGACTGAAAAATCTGAGAGCTTTACTTTATTTTTTGAAATGAATATATTATCTGGCTTTATATCCCGATGAATGATTTTTTCTTTATGAACGAGAGCAAGTGCTAACGAAATATTTTCAGCTAAATATAAAAACTCGCTGAAATCTGCTCGTTTTAAATTATGCTCTGCTAAATGAGTTATATATTTTTCAAGGTCACTTTCACAATATTCCATATACAATTTTATTTGATAATGTTTTATATCATCTTCATTTTTTTCAAAAATTCCATAAAATTTTACAAAGTTGTCGTAAATTGAGAACTTTTGTAAAAATAATGCTTCCTTTTTGAACTGAAGTCTGAGGATTAAATTCATGATATTTCTATATACTTTAACTATAACTTCAGTAGGAATTAATTTATCCTTGTAAAATCCAACAGTATGTTGTTCTCGAATAAAAGTCATGTCTTCTTGGTCCTTTAATTTAAAGTCTCCAAGATTAACTGTTAAAGGTTTTTCAAGTGTATTTTCATTAATTAGAGTTTGGTATCGTTTAAAAAGTTTGGTTTGGATATCGTCTTCCAATAATTCATTACTATTCTTTAGGATAAAACTTAAGTCAGTATCGGAAAATTCTGTTATGTGAATATTGATTAAATTTCCGAACCTTTTACTTATATCTTCTTTTATTATTGATTTTTTAATTTGTCTTAAATAAACATAAATTTCAAATATTTTTCTTATACAGTCTGAGTTTGATGCAGAATCACTCATCAATTTTTCTTTTATTTGTTTATTATAATGTTTTAAATATTCATTCCGAAAGTCTGCTTTATCTGCTGATTCGTTGTTGTATAAATTTAAAACTTTCAGATTAAACACCCAAATAATTTTTATATCTTCACAAAATTTTCTCAGGTTTTCAGTATTTTGTGCTCTAGTTTTCAATATCTGTTTAATTTTCCTTCTGATCTGATCGGATTCAATCTTGAATATATTGAATAATTCATCGATATTACTTATTTCTTTTAAGTTCATTTTTATATCGATAAACTTTAATGTTATTGTTATCAACTTATATTTAATATTTACACTTAGTTCTGCTCTTAATTCACTTCTTAATTTTTCATCTTCTAAATCTTCCCATTGTTTTTCTACAGAAGATTTTCCTGCGTTACTTGAATCAGAAGCTAATACATAAGTTGATTGAAACACTTTCAGACAAATTTCAGTTTCTCTAAAAGTTGCACACATAGAAATCGTTGAAATCCAGAAGCTTTTAATAAT
The DNA here is from genome assembly GCA_006503475.1 of Stentor roeselii. Taxonomy (NCBI): domain Eukaryota; phylum Ciliophora; class Heterotrichea; order Heterotrichida; family Stentoridae; genus Stentor; species Stentor roeselii. The sequence goes on from RSEH01000127.1 coordinate 30,970, forward strand.
TTTTTTATAAGATTCCTGAACAAACTCTAATTCTGCTCCATTAAAATTCTGATCTTTTAGAGCTTTCAGGAAAGTTTCTCCTTGGGTATCTTTAGATTTTATATTATTTAAGACATCCATTAATTCAAAATTTTTTTCTTCACTTTTTTTATCAATTCCTAGTTCATTTAGTAAAAATTTAAGGAATTTTTCATTTCTTAGAAAAAAAACTATATTTTCCAGGGTTTTTAGATCATATTTCCTGTCTTTTACTATTCTAGATAATTCTATTTCCATTTATAGACATTTTGACAGAAGAAAATGAATTTTGATTTCGATAAAAACCTATTAGTTAAGTAGAAGTGATGAAAGAAGGAAGTATTCTTAGAATGAAGTTTAGTATTGAAAGTATTTTTTATTAGAAAGAAAAATTTTTCTTGTTAAAAGAAAAAAGATCAAGGTTGGAATAATGCTAAGAAACTTATAAAGTTTAAACCTAGTTATTATTGAAGAATCATGTTAAAGAATATAGTTTAATTGCTTTTCTAATGAGAATTTTGGGTTTTTGAGTATTTAGTTAAAAGATTTACAAAAATTATGGAAACTTTTAAGATTTTTTTGATATGAAATTTAGAATTTTATTGAACTATCTGCAGTGAAATGATTTTTCAGGTGTTAAATATATTCTGTACAGATATCATCGCTAATAGTTAATTATTTGTAAAGAATATGCTAGATGGAGGGGTTTATTGAGTCTTTATAAGCTTTCTAATCCCTACAACCTTGAAAAGCAGAGAGTTATTATTTATAAACAGAAACGCAACAGATGCTTTGAATATTTATTCAAAATGAGGATTTATCTGAAATTATCATTACAGAGTTACTAATTGGCTACCAAACTACTGTAAAGAAATAAGAATCAATCTTTGTGTAAGAAAAAAAATTTAATCTTACTCTGCTGATTTAAATTTATAGATCATAAGTACAAACTATGTTTTGCGCGGATATTCATATAAACAATCTAAAACTTTTAGTGATTATTTTACAAAAGATTACTTTTTAAACTTAAATTTATTCAAAATACCAAAATTTACTCTTCTTTATAAAATATCAAGAAATAAATTGAAATTATTTGATGCTAGAAGTAATATTTGTATCGGCAAGATAATCAGTTAATTAAATTATTTCAGAAACAATATAAGATAGAATCCAAATACTTTAATACATTGAGACAAGGATATAAAAATTAATGATTCGGAAATTGAGTTTGAAGATAGCAACAGAGATTTATTAAAATATCAAATAATTACATAAAATTAACTACTTTAAACATTGATTATATGCATAACTAAAATCAGAATTCACAAGAAATCCAAATTATCAAAAAAGGTCTATAATCATCCTCTATTAATTTTGTGGCTATATTTTCTTCGAAACTATTTTCAATAGTATGCTTATAAAAATCTTAGCGATGAATATCTAAATCTTTTAAAGAAATAAAGATCTATAAGCTAATAAACAATTATTAATTCGTCAAAATACTATAAATCAAGCAAATATAAAAATACCTATATATAAATCATTATTTCAATAGAATCTAACTCTAAGAATAAAAATTTAAAGCCTAACTAAGGATGAAATTCTGAAACAAAACTGATCCTAAGCGATCTTAAATCACTTTGCACAGTACTATTTAAAGTATTCGCCCTCTGAAAAATAACAGTCCTAATACTTTTATTACAAAAAAAAGCAACTCCATTGAGAAATCCCTGAAAGTTATAAAAAATAATGATACCCACAGTAAAACTTTCCAACAAACAACTATCTCCAAACATTTGAACCAACCTAACCGCTAGAAAAGGAATAAAAGCAAGTAAAACAATAAAAGTATAAATCATTCCTCTATCTAAAACAACTGCTCTAATAGTAAAATTTCCAATAATTCTAACTTTCCTCATAATTTTCACGAAAAGAATAAAAATAAATCCAAAAATTACAGATAAAGGAATATAAAATATGTAAAATCTCCAAAGTTTTCCAGTTTCATCATCAATCATCAAACAAATTTCATTAGAAAATCCATAACTTTCAGTAATAAAAGGCAAGGCCTCAACTCCTCCAACAACAAATATCGCGAAAAAGACCCAAATTTTGTGAAACTTTTCAAAATTGGTCTCTTCAAGTACAATAATTTGGAAAATCGTGAAAGTTAGGCAAAGAGCCCAGACAACATTTGAGGCAAAGAAGCAAAAATTAACGTAGCCGTATAATGAGCAAAGAAGTTGATTTGGGAATATAAGAGATTCAAAAAATCCTAATGATGATCGAATGAAATCGTTTATTGAGATGTATATCAAGATTTTATAGGAGTAAGTCTTGTGAAGGTTCTTCTTGATGATGAAAAAAATGACTAAAAAACTCATAAGTAAGGAAAGACTACAACTGCATAGATTAAGGATTGAACGCAAGTAAAACAAATTGGCTAAGCACACCATTATTGATTTTACTTGAAAAATGATTACAGAGTTTAAAATATAATAATAATGGAAGAATTGTATAAAAAATATTCCTTGTTTTAATTTTTTTTTGATATTTATGAAGATGTTTCTTGAAATATGTGTTCTTTTTAAGAGGATTTATTGAAAGTTTTAGGGTTGATTATTGTTTTATTTTTAAGGTAAAATTTTGGTTTTCGGTGTTGGATTCATGGTAATTTCTGTTGATTTAAATTAGAATAAAATTGATTTTTGTATGTTTATATTGGAATAGTTACAAAATAATAGTCTTATTCTAAATCTAATTTTTATAATACTTTAGCCTTAATAAGTGTTGAAATATATTATTGATATTTTAATGGAAATTTTCTATTCAGAATCTTATTAATTATCCTATTCAAGCTAATCCTTATAAAATTTTCTTTTCAAGTATTTTTGTAATTCTTCTATTCAACTAGATTTCTTTTGTTCAAGTTGATTCTTAAAATATATAATTAAACTTGATTCTTATTGAATTCAATTCGATTCTAGTAATATTCAACTTGATTTTTAGATTATTCAAGTTTATAATTAATAAATATCTTATTTAACTTATTACTTAAACTATAAATTTAATTGGATTTTTATGCTAATCAAATTGATCGTTGATATGTATCAAATCAAATGATTATTATGAAGATTTATAAAATAAATGAATTATTTAACCTGGCATAACTAATTTATATTATTTTTATAGGAAAATGAAATATCTAAAATCCTTACTGATGGAAATTCCACTATAGTACCTAGATTACTAATTTTTCGACAATTTTTATGATTTACTAGTAACTTTATGGATACAGTTTTTAAAGTGGTGTAAATTGCATAATGATGCGAAAGATCTTATAGTTGGATTCTTGGTTTAATTTGAGATTGATTGTGTTTAGATATTTTGAATTTATTTGATTATTGACCAGGATAAAATCAAATAATAGTCTACTAAAAGAAAATTTTACTTAAGAATAATCATAGTGATTAAATTATTACTTATTAGAAAAATAATTTGAGAAGAGGTTAGTTTTGCTTTGTGGTTAATAGAATATTTTATTATTATGCTTAAGGATGATTGTCTGTGTTATTTGAAAGTATATAAATTTGTTAAATTGTCATTAATTACTTTCTTTTTTAGATTCCTGAATATTTAAGGTGAATAGTTTACCTTCAGGCTATTGGAATCCTATATAGAACTCTCTTGTATACTTCCACTAAGATTCCTATTGGTATATACATTAAAACTTAATCTTTAGGGCTGTGTAATAACCTAAATCTAGAACAATAGAATTAGTCCTGTATATAAAAGCAATCAGATAAATCTTTCAAGTTTATCTACAGAGATCAAAGTTTATTTCTAATTGGACTAGTAATCTTTCAATTTTTAAAACTATGCAAATAGACAAATTAATCATTTTCATATACAAACAATACTGATTCAACACATGTTTATTTTAACTAATTATTAATATCCGAAGCATAACTAATACGAAGAGAGTTGATATCATTAAGCATAGTCTCATCAAAAGTATATCTCTTCTGAAAAATTACGAATCTGATCGTTTTATTATAAAAAAACGCAATTCCATTAAAAAATCCTTGAGCATTATAAAACATCAAAAAAAAAACTATAGAAGTCTCAACAGCGCATTTTTTTTGAACCAAGACAACCACTCTTAAAATCAATAGCGGTATAAAAACCACTAAAATAACAAAAGTATAAATCATTCCTCGATCAAGCACAACTGTTCTCATCGAGACATTCCCAATTTCATTGACTTTCTTCAGTATTCTAAATGAAAGCAAAATATTAATTGCTAAAATTACTGATATAGGAATGTAAAGAATAGAAAATCTCCAAATATCACCCAATTCATTGTTTTTAATAAGGCAAAACCCGTCATAGTACCCATAACTTTCAGTGATAAAAGGAAGAGAAACGATGCCTGCAACGACAGGAACTGCCAAAAATACCCAAAATTTGTGAAATTTTTCAAAACTTGTCTCTTCCTGCACAATTATCTGGAAAATGGTATAAGTCAAGCAAAGAGCCCAGATTGGATTTGAAGCATAAGAGAAAGAATCGATAAATCCGTATAAAGAGCAGAGGGCTGGACTTGGAATTATCAGAAATTGTAAAAATCCTGTCAAAGATCTCAGTAAATCATTTACTGAAATGTATGTCAAGATTTTGTATGAGTGAACTCTGAATAAATCCTTCTTCAAGATGAAAAAAATCACTAAAATGCTCAGGATGAATGAAAGGCCGCTTGTAAACATTGTAAAAATAAATTTCAAGTAATAGGAATCGGCTAAACACACCATGAAGAATTTAATTACTATTAAACTTCTAATATATAATTACGAAAGTTTGAGAAGATTTTTATAAAAACTTATGAGAATTGAGGTTCAAGTTTTAATTAGCTTACTTAGCTATTCTTTGTAGATAATTTTATCTCTTTATGGAAAAGTTGAAAAATTAGTTTTTAGATTTTCATTAGGATCTGCCTTATAAGGAAAAATTTTATGAATTGTAAGTCATTAGTTATTGAAATTCATAATTTGTGATATATTATTTCATAGTTCATTAATAGACTTGCTAACCATAAATGAAACCAGAAGGATTATTTATATAATGGAAATTGAATGAATATTGAAAATTTTAAAAGAATTTTAATTAATTCTACCTTCGTTGAAGGTTGAAGAAAAGCTGATCCTGAGTGAAGAAATATCAGAATTAACAGATCCCAAACTTTCATTTCTTCTGCTAAAAATAATAGATCTTATAGTTTTATTATAAAAAAAAACCACCCCATTTAAAAAACCTTGCAAAAAGTATAAAAACATTAAGAAAACAGTAGAAATATCCAAAGCGCAGCCTTTTTCAAACAGTCCAAAAATTCTAAAAGCTAAAAATGGTACAAAAGCGACTAAAATAACCAAAATATATATAATTCCTCTATCAAGAATGATGCTTCTAATAGAAATATTCCCAATTCTTTTAATTTTTCTCATTATTTTGAAGATAAGAACAAAAATGATTCCAAGTATTATCGATACTGGAATATAAAGAATTGAGAACCTCCAAATATTTCCCATTTCATCATAAGCCATTTGGCAATATCCTCCGTAATTACCAAAGCTATGAGTGATAAAAGGCAGAGCATCGATTCCTCCAACAACAAAAACATTAAAAAAAATCCAAATTTTGTGATATTTTTCGAAATTTGTCTCTTCAAGTACAATTATTTGAAATATGGTAAAAGTTAGACAAAATGCCCAAATGATATTTGAAGTAAATAAGTACATGTCGATATAACCGTATAGAGAACATATAACTGAGTTATAGACTGCCATTAATTCTAATAAACCTATAAATGAGCGAAGAAAATCATTGATTGAAATGTAAATCAAGATTTTATATGAGTGAGCTCTGAATAGTTCTTTCTTTATTATAAAAAAAATCACTATAATGCTCAGGACACATGAGAGACTGCAACTTGACATTAAAAGCAGGAATGATAAGAGAGGTAAACTGCCAAAGCATACCATAATTATTATATTTGTTAGAATGTGTTAAGAAAATTATTATATGTTCTGATGTACTTTAATAGCTCCCATAACTTTCAAAGGGTGAGGATTGAGTATTTTAAGCTGCAGTTTTCTATGATTATAAAGCATTTCTTTCCACTATGTAAATTGATATCTTACTCTAGGTTCAATACTTGGCATGATAAATATAGTTTAATTAATCAGAAGCATACTAAATACAATTTTAAAGGTTTATAACTATATTTCACAAAATTTTCAAGAAAAAATCTAAAAGAATAGATTAATATGAAGTAAACATTAGGAGAATAAACTTATTAATGCTATTATAAACGATTTTCTTTAACTTTATTATTTCTTTCATTAACTCAAAACTGAATCTCACCGCTGACTATAATTTTCTTGGTATTTAACTAGAAGATATCGATAAAATATACTTTTTGATTTGCAAATATCTATATTTTGATATAACTTGATTTGCTACTTCAAAAGGTTCAATATACTGTTATTTTATTTTCAATATGCTTTTAATTTCAAGTAAAACTCTTTATTTTATTCAATACTCATAAATACTATATTTATCTTCAGCATGTATTATGATTTTAATTGAATCATTTAAAACATAAAATCCAAAGTGATAAACAGATAAATTATTTAATCAATTATAAAATATCTGAAAGATTTTTACTCTATATATCCCATCACTTATTAATAGAAACTAATTTCATAAATCTTCTTTCAATTTTATTTGGTATAAATAATCCTTAAGACCAAAGCTTATTCAAATAATCCTCTTCTACTATTCCATCTTCGAACCAGAAAATTATCAGAATATTCATTTGAACTTGTATCATTTATCAATGGCATTCTAAACCAAAATAACTAATCTCTAGGAAAAAGAACCTTACTGTAGGATGAAATCAATAATCAAATCTCTAAAATTAGTAGTTCTATAATTGAAAGATATTAGTATCATTATGTTTATTGAGATTTATATATTTACTGATCACCTTATATTAAGCCTAAGTATCAATGCTAAAGAATAAATAATATTTTTTTTGAAGTTCTAAGAAACTTGTAGAAATATAAGAGAAGCAAACTTATAATGAAAACCCAAATAGAGAAAAGAATTTGATATAAGACAATTAATATTTAAAATTCAATGATTTGGTTAAGGTTTTCATTTCTTTGTTTGGAATATAGTATTTTAATAGTCAACACCTTATAATATCCTTTGAAGAAAATTTTACTTGAAGATTTATTCAATTTCTACACTAAGGCCCATCTAATTATATTATCATGTAAAAGAAACTATTAACTTCTAATTAATTACTACCGAAGCAAAACTAATTTGAAGAGAAGGCATAGTCTCATTAAAAGATCCCCTCTTTTGAAAGATAACCAATCTTATAGTCCTATTGTAAAAAAAGGTAATCCCATTAAAAAATCCTTGCAAATTGTAAAAAATGATGATAAAAAATGTGATACTTTTATCTTTGCAACTATTTTCAACTAGTACAACAACCCTAATAATCATCAAAGGAATAAAAGAAACTAAAATAATCAAAGTATAAATCATTCCTCTATCAAGCACAATAGCTTTCAAAGAAATATTTCCAAGACCCTTTACTTTCTTCAATATTTTAAAGTAAAGAACAAAATTTATTCCAAAAATAATAGAAATCGGGAAATAAAGAATAGAAAATCTCCAAATATTCCCAACTTCATCGTTACTTATAAGGCAAAATTCTCCATAATAGGCATAACTTTGAGTAGAAAAAGGCAAAGCAACGATCCCGCCAACCACAAAAACAATGAAAAATACCCAAAATTTATGAAATTTTTCAAAATTCGTCTCTTCTAACACGATTATTTGAAATATTGTAAATGTCAGACAAAATGCCCAAATTGGGTTTGAGGCAAAAAAGTAAGAGTCTAAGAAACCGTATAAAGAACATATATTTGAATCTGGGTCTATTAGATTTTCTAGGATTACTGTCACAGATCGTAGTAAATCATTGATTGAAATGTAAATTAGGATTTTATATGAGTGGGCTCTGAATAAATCTTTTTTTAAGATAAAATAGATAACTAAAGTGCTCAGGATGAACGAAAGGCCACTGCTTGATATTGTTAGCAAGAGTTTTAGGAATAAGGAATCAACTAAACACATATTAAATTAATTATTTATACTTTCAAATTAAATTCTGTATTTTTTATTTGAAGACATTTTCGTAGTGAATTATTTTAAACCTTGGTATAAAAGATTTTCACCTTTTTTTTGAATCTTGAATGTTTTTATCTTTCTTTTGAAAATTCAATATAAAATTAGTTAATAAGTCATTGAAAATTATGTTTGCTTCTAGTAAGGCAATTTGATAATAGATTGATGGGAAAGTACTGCATATCAAATTTGATTATACGATTTTGTTTATATTTATCAGAGAAAATTAGATGATATTTTTGAATGATAATAATTTCTTGAAAATAACTATCATTTTTTTTTGGATTTAATTTAGCTCCATTTAGTAGAATATTCAATCAAAATATTTCTAGTAAACAATCTTGATGATCAAGGAATTATATATATCTCTTAAATATTTATACCATTAAATATAATCTCATTGAAGAAATTTATAATTCCATGATTGATTAAAGTTTATCAAATTTTAAACTAAAATATTTCACGAATCAATAACCTTTAATATATTCTAATAACTTCAAGATGCAATTTAAGATAGCTTAACAATAATTCAAGTAATCTATTATATTAAAATAAATTAATTGCCTAAAGACTCAAATAGATAAGATTACTACTTTTAATTAATTACTTCTGAAGCATAACTGATGCGTAGTGATTGAATATCAGTCTGCATCGTATTCAAAAATGTATTTTTTTTCTTAAAAACTACAGATCTAATAGTTTTATTATAAAAAAAAGCAACTCCATTCAAAAAGCCTTGCAAGTAATAAAAAATGACTAAAAAAAAAATCACATTTTCAACAGCACAACCTTGAAATATCAATTCAACCACCCTTAAAATCATAAAAGGAACAAAAACAATTAAAATGATTAAAGTATAAATCATTCCTCGATCCATCACAACTACTTTTACAGACAAAATTCCAATTTCCTTCACTTTTTTCATAATTTTTATAAAAAGCACGATATTTATCACTAAAATAATCGATAAAGGAATATAAAGAAGTGAGAACCTCCAAATGATCCCTGCTTTATTATTTACCATTTGACAAAATCCTTCACTATAACCATAATTTTCAGTAATAAAAGGCAGTGCTTGGATTCCACCAACGATAAAAACATTGAAAAAAATCCAAAATTTGTGAAATTTTTCGAAATTCGACTGTTCAAGGACAATGATCTGGAATATTGTAAATGTCAGACAAAGGGCCCAGATTGGGTTCGCTGCAAAAAAGTAATAATCAAGGAAACCGTATAATGAACAGATGATTGAATCAGGAGGGACAAAGAATTCTGTTGTTGATATAAAGGATCTGATTAGGTCATTGATTGAAATGTAAGTCAAGATTTTATATGAATGAACTCTGAACAGGTCTTTCTTTAAGATTATCAAAATTACTAAGATGCTTAAGATAAGAGAAAGAATGCTGCAGAGTAATGTTAGAATAAATTTTAAGTAAAAGGAATCAACTAAGCACTCCATTATTTTATTATATTTGAAATAATATTTTAGAAATCAACTCGAAATAGTAAATAAGGAAAAGGTTCTAATTTAAGTCAAGAATATTGAAGCTGGTGTTTGTGTTTCTTGATTGTAATTGATTGAATTATTTGTAGCGAAATTAGAATTATTATAAATTTAAATTATATGTTTTATAATTAGAGAGATGTATTTGATATTTAAGCAACTTCTTCAATAATTTGCAGGCTTTTTAGATATTTTAAACTTAATCAATATTTTGAAAGATTGATTTGATATTTTCATGATTTATCTAATTCTTGAGATTTATCAGTGAATATTAATCAAATCAAAACAATTTCTAACCTAAATTTAAAACTCATAGTCTATTAAATTATCTTATCTGAAACTATAGTATCATTAAAGCAGTTTCTAAACTTTAAATAAAAAGTGATACAACCAAGGCCATGGTATTCAACATGTTGTATTTTTATTGAACTTTTTTCTATAATTTTCTTTGAGTACCTAAAGATATATTGAAAATCAGCATTCACACAATATCTAAGTTTATAAACCTTTTCATCTTTAAGAGAAACAGGTTTATTCAGCCTAATCCCAGCAGTTAGCCTAGAACCAGAGTTATGCACCTCCATCATGATATCCTCTTTATATATAATCTGATTATCCTCTAATATGCAAAAGTTGAATATGAATAAACTTGAATTTAACCCTACAGATCTTCCAATCCCTATTTCAAGAAGCTCGCAAGGTTCTTTTGTAAATATTTTAAACTTATGAGCCACAATTCCTTGTTTAATTACCTTAAACGCAACTATTCTTCCTAAAAATAAACAGTGTTCTAAATCTTTTAATTCTTTTTTCTCTATTTCCAAGGCCATTCGAGACAATTTTTGTATTTCAATTCTAGAAGATGTCAAAAAACTATTGAATAAAATTAAAGAATATTTTTGATTGTATTGAAAAAGATTCATTTCTTTGATAAAGTTTAACAATTTCTTTGAATTATCTGAGGAAATATGGATCGAATGCTCAGACCCGAGGATAAAGTTGGTATTTTTTAGAGAAATTAAAGTTTTTAAAGAATTTTTTTGGATTTCTAAGGATTTTGAATAGCTTCGGAGATTAGATGAAAATGATTTGATGTCTGTTGGAGTTAATGGTGCTGGTCTTAAACTTTTGTTATGATTTTGAACTGTTTTATAAGTGGGCAGTGATTGAGTCGTTGAGTTTGAAGCTTCATTGTTAGAAATGTCTGCACCACATAAAGGACATGAAGATATTGAATGACTCTTCAAGTAAGCTATGCAGTTAGTGCACAATTGGCAAGTAAATTTAAGATAGGATGCAGAATTGAATTTTAAGAGATTTCTGTAACAATAGGAACAAATGTAGTTTTGGCTCATTTATGTATTATAAACTAAGGCTGATTATTTGAAAATATCTTTCTTTATTCGAATGTAATTGTTTAGTATAGTTAAATAGATTATTCTAAATTTGATGATTATATTTTTAAGAGATTATGGAAGATTAAACTGATTCTGACCTTTTATTCTCTTTTAAATCAAGTGAAATACGCAGAGTAATAAACATGTTTTTTTTTGAAATTATATCGATTTGGCTTTTGGAGACTTTTTTTGTGAATAATCAAGGCTGAATTAATCATAATGATGCTTTTTATTCACAAAACAATGAGAGATTCCAACATATAAAAACTTAATAAATCATATAATATTAGTTATATATCACCTAATTCAAGAACTTGATTAAATTATAGTAAATATATAAATGCAATATGATAATCATAACTATTAAACCATAATACGCCTACTTTTATTAAATATTCCAGCCTTATCTACACCTCAATGCCCTACTAACTAAAACCCCATTAAAATCCTCCATAACATGATACTTAATCTACCCTAAAAAACAGCACATTTCCCTTTAGCCCCATCACTAGTCTGGCCATGAATAATTCCATCCTTCAATCCACTTTCATGATTACTTTCAAAAGCAGCTTGTTTGCTATCATTAAGTACATTTCCCTTCCTCAAATCATCAATAATCTTATTACTGAGTGTAATATGTGTAGTATAATTCCTCACAGTCCAGTCATAAATGAAATCCAAGCAAACCTCTTCCTTCCTCATCAATTCCCTGACAAGTCCCTTCAAATAAACATAATCCGGTTTATCCTCGAACTTCAAACTTCTTGCATAGTTCAAAACATTAAAAATCTCGACAGGCAAGTCATGATAAGTCGAGTCACTTAAAGCGATTTTTTTCTTTTCCATGATTTTATTGTACTTCTCTGTTTTCGTAGTGGCAGGCATGCCTTGCCACGGAAGACTTCCAATCAAAAAATAAGCCAAAACATAAAAAATCGACTCAATATCATCCCTTCTGCTCTGTTCAATTCCCTGATGAGTGAAAATCGAGGCATATCTGGCAGTCCCAGTAAGAGACTTTCCAGTTTTCATCGGAATATGGTCTAAAGTCTTCGAATCACGAAATTTCTTCGATAGTCCAAAGTCAATAGTAAAGATTGTCTTGCTTTTCTCCCCAAGTCCGATCAGAAAATTGTCAGGTTTCACATCTCGATGAATGAAATTTTTACTGTGCATCACTTCGACTCTTGTAAGAAGCTGCTCTGCGATCATGAGGACTGTTTTTAATGAAAATCGACGGTTGCAGTAAGTGAAAAGGTCTTCTAATGAAGGGCCTAGCAGCTCCATTATCAAAACGTTGAACCCGCCCTCTGAGCCAAACCAAATCATTGAAGGCATTCCTTCGTCTTCTTGGAATAACTTCATTAGTTTTGACTCGTATGAAAGTTGAGGGTGACGAGTGTTTGTTGGCTCTAGTTTTATTGCAACTTCTTCGTGAGTTTGGGTGTTGATACCCAGGAATACGTCGCCGAATGAACCTTTTCCGATCTTTTTACCTAGTCTGTATTTGCCTCCTACACGGATTTCGAGCATTTTGGTGTTTTAATGATTTGGGATGATGGAGATTAGGATTGGGTGAAGAGGTTTCATTATTTTTTGTTGAGGATTGAAGGGGGTTTTTTGAGGTTTAAATCGATCCTACTAGAAGAAATTGTTTAAATTTTTGATATAATAACTGTAAAGCTGAAATTAAACTGATAAAATCATCACCTATAATAAATTCTTCTTTTTCCTAATCATCTGCTCTAAAATCTTAAAAATCACCTGAAATCCTATTAAAAATTTTTCAAAATTATTATAACTCATAACAAACCACCTGAAAATCTCTAAAGATTTATCACTAAACCAAAAATTTACTTCAAATTATAAGCTTGATTATTCTTATATTCAACAGAACCTTCTTGAAAAAAATTCAATTTTTTCGGCAAACAACTAAAAGAAGATCCCGTTTTTTTCGAATAAATCGTATTAATTTTTTTCCTTTCATTCATAATGCCCAAGTCTTTATCCAAAAACATTCTTTTTGCCTGTTTAATAGCAGGAAGTTTAACATCAGCAAGTCCATGACTCTTGCTGATATTTCCATCACTTAAGTTATTCTTAACCTTGTTGATGGTAGTTCCATTAACATTTATTTCCGAGTTTATTGCTTTTGCAACTTTTTTCCTTCTGATGACTTTAAAATCGCTTCCAGAATTTGAAAACTTTTCCTTGAATTTCTTATAAAACTCTTGATTTTCCATGATATTTTATCAAGTAATTAACAATATGAGTCTTCGAAGAGTTGCAAGTTCTTCATCTTTTCTCTCTTCTTTGGCTAGTCCGACTATCAAGGGTTCTCAGCTTTTTCTTTACTTCTCTGCCAGTGTTGCTCATATTTTAAGGATTTCTCATGGGCGAGATAAAATTTTTCGTTTGATTCAGAGCATCTCGGAACTTTATAAGCAGTGCATGCTTGAGTATCTTGAAGAGTTTCGTATTAAAGCCTGGCCAACTTCAATGAAGAATGCTCAATTGTTAGTAATCGCGATGAAAAATGGTCGGAAATTTTTCCGCCTTCTGCGATGGGTCGAAGAAATCGGAAGAGTCGAGGACAAACTATCAAGACCCCCAAAAACCGAGATAATCCTAAAACTATTAAGACACATGATCGGAGTGGTTTATTACTTTTTAGACAATATCATCTGGACAATAAACATTGGACTGCTTGGAGAGGTCGGCGACGATAATTCCAGACTTGAAAGAGCGAAGGACTCTTTGTCATTTGTTCGATATTTTATGAGAATCATCATTTTTTACATCACTTTCAACTCAAAATTCGATAAAGAGAAAAACTTGAGGGTTGATCTTTTAACGTACCCGAATAAAGAAATCAATTTTGATAGTAATGGACTTGACCTTACTCTTAGTTTGATTAAAGCGAGAAGTAAGAGAAGGTTTCAGACTCTTGAAATGTTTATCAATGTTTTTAGGATTATTATGCTGAGTAAAAGTTTGAAGTTCCCTGGAACTGATAAGCTTAGTGCTGTATTTTATAGTGCTTGTGGAGTTACTTCAGTTGCTTTGTCGCTGTTTAAGTTGCTTACTCATAAGTCGAGTCCTTTGATTACTTATAATGTTGTGGGAAAAAGATAGGGTTTGGTGAATTTCAGGATTTATTTGATTTTTGAGTTAGTTTTAAATAAGATTTGAGTTATTTGTTTGAGATGTTTAGTTTTATTAATATTGAGGGTTTTGGATTATTTATTTAGTTGAATTGTTTAAGTATATAATGAGTTTGGATTACAATTAGCTCATTTAAGGATAGCTAATAAATCGCGTTAAATAATTGAATTGTGAAATTTTCATGCATTTTATGAAAAGTTTAGGACTTTAGGGGATAGTTCATATAATTGCATGGTTTTTTAATATATATTTTAGTATTGATTAGAAGGAATCATTTAATGATACTCTTGAAAGTTGTGTCAATGAAGTGATTCTGATATTCTCATGTATTTAATCAATATAGGGTTGAGCTTCCATTAAAGTAAAAATCCATAAATCTATATTATGACCTCAATCTCCAACTACAGAATCCTCCGTTCACTCGGCGAAGGTTCCTTCGCAAAAGTAAAGAGTAATCGTTAAAAAGTGGGAATTCACCGTAAAACCAACCAAAGAGTCGCAATAAAAATAATAAAACCCTCCGTATCCGACAAGCAAAAACTAAGCAAAATCAAGCAAGAGGCAAAAATTCTTTCATCATTTAACCATCCTCACATCCTTCGAGTTTACGAGTTCATCCAAAGTGAAGAAGGTCTCTTCATCGTGATGGAGTACCTTCCAGGTGGAGAGTTATACGACTTAATAATCAACAAAGGAAAATTTTCAGAAGAAGATTCCCGGCTAATCTTCCAGCAGCTTATTTGCGCACTTGATTATTGCCATCATCATGGAGTTGCCCATCGAGACATAAAGCCTGAAAACATTTTACTTGACGAGCAAAACAACATAAAATTAGGAGACTTTGGACTCAGTAATTACTTTCATGATGGCGCTTTTTTAAATACGAAATGTGGAAGTTTGAACTATGCTGCACCTGAATTGCTTGAAGGGAAAAAGTACTGTGGACCTGAAATTGATGTTTGGAGCTCTGGGGTCGTTTTGTATGTACTTGTTACTGGGTGCTTGCCTTTTGATGAAAATCAAGTCGCTACTTTGACTTTGAAGATTAAGAATGCGGATTATTCGGTTCCTTTAAGTGTTAGTTTGATTTGTAAGGATTTGATTTCAAGGATGTTGAACCCTGACCCTTTACATAGAATTACTGTCGGACAGATTAGACATCATCCTTGGTTTAATACGAAACTTCCAAATCATCTTAACTTTGGAGTTAATTGTTTGGATAAGGATGAAGTTTTTAGTTTGTGTGAAATCAAACCAAGGTCTTCTTTGAAACTGGATCAAGAAATCTTTAATAAGTGTACCCAGCTCCACCTTTGCCCCGACTACTCAGAAGACCGTTTAAAGCGCAGACTATCAAAACAAAAACAAGACGCTTTTTGTGTAGCCTACCGAATGCTTCAAGACCAAAAACAAAAAGAAAAAATCAAAGAACTAAACCAAAAAAGTCTAGAAATAACTCCAGCCTTCACCAGTCCCGACAAGAAAAAAAAATCCCCGAAATCCAAAACTCGATCTTCCATCTCAAAAATCCAAAATTCCTCAAAGCCTCAATCAACAGTCTTCAAATTCCAAGACTTCGAAGTTCATCAACTTTTCAGTCCTCACAACTGGACTTACGGTTTCAGAGCTTTGAAGTCAACTCAAGACTTTTACTCATTATTCATGAAATCATGCGAAGAGCTCCAGATGGTAAAAAATGATTAGAAAGTCATTGTTTCTCCTGATTTAAAATTAAAAGTTAAAGGAAGAGAAGTCAGTGTCCTTTGTGAGTTTTTTAAGGTAAAAGATCAGCAGGTCGATAATGCTGTGTCTTTAGATTTCGTTTTGAAGAAGGGAAAAGTGATGAATTTTTTAAATATTTGCTCGGAGGTCTACACATCGATGAAAAAATACTCTTAGGAAGATTAGTGTAATAATGGCAGAACTCCAGGCTTTTTTTGATAAAGTCACTACTTATAATATCGAATCTTTACAGATTTGTGAGAAAAAAGACCTACTCGCTATAAAAACTGAAGATGACACTATTATCATCATGCGCATTTCTCACCACCCTAAAAAAATCGCAAGTCTCGATGAAGCCAACAAGATTTCTGCAGTTTTTTTCAAAGAAGACGGTACCGGGCTTGTTTTATCAACTTTAACAGGAACATTACGAGTATTTCAATTGGAATCATTAGGTTTAAAGTTATTCCACGAGTTGAATTTTCACAGTCATCCAGTGATTAACGTGTCTTGGCATAGTTTTGATAGAAATTTCGAAATTCCAAAGTACCCAATCGAATCCATTCATCCATCCGAGCATCTTTCAGAAGGATTTCCGGATTTTTCAGTCATTTTCGCGGTGGATGAACTGGGAATGGTCTCAATGACAGTGAATGGAGTTTTTCCTTTAGCTTGCTTTTCAGAATCAGGGTGTAAACAAGTAAGTCCCAATGAAAGTCTTTCTCAATTAATTCTTTTGAAAGTCACTTCAGAAGGATGGTCATTTGAAGAGTGGGACACTCAAGTACTTGATAAAAAAAGTAAACAAATCAATGAAGTTTCAAGAATTTTTCAAAAAACACAAGAATTGTTTAAAGTCCTTCATAAGGGTGGAAAAGAAGTTGTTAAAGAAGCGAATAGTGTCTTGTCTTCTTATATTGGAAGATACCTCAACGGAATTGAGGACTCTATTGAAAAAAATGGCGGGAAAAGTACGGTTGAAGAAGTTCTTAGCAATTGTGCGGCTACTGGAGTTGTTTCATCGTTTTTGAATAAGTTCTTGAAGGATGAGATGCAGAACTCAAAAGCGATTTCTCAGTATGAGGAAAAACTCGCTGTTCAAGTGAAAAACTGTCAAATTTCCTTGATTCAAGACTGTAAAAACTCGATAATTTCCTTGATTTTTTACTTGAATACCTTGAAAAACTACTCAAAAGTCCCGAATTTCGCACCTTTGAATCTCGCTGCTTTGGACCTGGACAGTTTGATTGAAAAGTTGCAGAAATTACTGAAAAAGTCGATGAAAATGATGGAACTTCTCTCAGATGCTCACTTTAACATTAAGAACATGATTCATTGGCTGCATAACTGGAATTTGAAACTAGTGAAAGAAGAAGAACAAGCGGAAGCTCCGGAAGAATGGCAGGTTGACTTGAAGCAGTTGATGATTTACTTTGAAAACGAGTCTTCTCTTTACTTTGAAGAACTGAGAACGATCATTAAAAGCGACTTTTCGAATGATTTGAATTTGATACAGAAGGAATGGTCAAGCTTAACGGCCGAGCTGCCCAAGAGCATTCCGAAGTACTTTAGAAAGATCAGACAGGTTATGCTTTCTAGTCATCTTTACTCTGACTTTCAGATGAAGACTAGGACTTTTAGCACTATTGTTGTACTTCATGATGTGAACAGAGCTGAGGTCTTTCAAATCGCATCGGGACAGGTCACGAGCTATGCCCCTACCCTCCCCTTTCCATTAAAATTTCTGAAAATCTGTCACAATGAAAACCTAGTCATAGCCGGAAGCGAAGGACAAAAGACAACATTCGCTCAAATAGACCGTCAAGGAAAATCACAATCCCAAATCGATTTTTTCAACGAAGAAGTCTCTGCCCTTGCCTTCTGCGAGAAGAGGATGGTTGGAGTACTAGTGACAAACGAGCGAACCTTAAGAATGTTTGACTTTGAAGATCTTTAGATTAATATTTATATTAAGAAGTCACGAAAGCCGAGAAGCAGTCTTTATTCATGCAAGAAAACCATGAAAGATCCATCAATTCTCTCGCCGACTTGCGATCCTTCGGATTTTTCTGCAACATGCAAAAAATAACTTCTTTCGCTTCAGGGGACAGTTTTTTCGACATCTCGAACTTGACCCTTGAGTTATTTTCCATGATTTTTTTTTCAGTCCTGCCAGCGAAAGGATGTTTTCCACAAAGCAAGATAAACAAAATGACTCCTGCACTAAAAATATCAATTTTGCTGTCATATCTTTGACCAGCGATCACCTCAGGAGCGACGTACCCAGGAGACCCGCAGGATCCTTCTGCAATTGTTTCAAAACCCAGGCCAAAGTCGACGATTTTGAAGTCCAGGCCCCAGTCATTACAAAGAATGATGTTTTCCAGTTTTAAGTCACGGTGGACTAGGTCTTGACTGTGAAGATAGTCTAAAGCTTGCAAAAGTTGAATCATGAAATTTTTTCCTGTCTCTTCGTCGAGACTTCCTATTTTTTTCATTCTTTCACAAAGGTTGTCTTTGCAGAGGTAGTCGAAAACTAGGTCTACTGTTGTGTCTGACTCGTAGACGAAGAAGAGCTTTATGATGTTTTCGTGGTCGGTCAGTTGGAGGATTGAAATCTCGGAGTAAAGGTTTCGAAGACCTGAAGGACTTGAGGATATCTTTGATTTGGTCATTGATTTTATTGCGAATTGCTTTGAGGAGGTTGTGCTTGTTGCTAGGAATACTTTTGAAGTGCTTCCGTGACCGATTTCTTTTAGTTTTATGAAGTCTTGGTCGAGATCTGTTAAGATGCACATTGGCTGAAGACTAGCCACCCATTTATCAAGGTCACTTGAACTGGGTACAAAAAAGTCTTGGCTGTCGATACTGAACCCATATAAGCTCTGTGTATCGCTAGAATCGACAAAAGGTTTAAAGGTTCTGAAACTCAGATCTAATATTTTACAAGTCCCTTTTACTGGATTCTTAGTCAGTAGCTGAAAAGGATGAAGTTCATAGTAATTCGACTTAAGACCTTTACCAGTCTTTTTAGTTAATGTACCCGAGCATATTGGAGTGGGTTGCGGCTTTTGAACCTCAATGAAGCTTCTATGCCAGAAGGTCTCGTCTGCCAGTGATTTGAAAATTGACACCATTAAAATATTTTTATATTTCAATTCAACTATTCTAATTAGATCATTTCGATGAGACTTTAACATCTAAACTTGTAAAGATGAAACAACCGAAATAAGGAAATCAAAGGTCTTGTCTTGGAAAAATAAGGAATAAATCTCAAGCTTTTTCATTCGGAAAAATTAAATAGGAAGTAATTCGAAGCTTCGATAAAAAATTAGCTTTTGATAGGAAATTATTTAAATTTTTGTTGGATTTTAAGTTAGACGAATGAAAAGATGATTAAATAAAAATTAATATGAATAAAATGTCAAAATTCTGATTTAGGGAATCATTAGGTTTTAGTTTGTATTGGTTGGAGAGATTTTCATCGTTTAAGGGATAGGAAGGTTCATGGTTTTTATTAGGATAATATTTTAGATCAGAATCGTAAATATTCAATTGTCTGTAAAATCACCAGTGTACCAAATATTTTCTTATATGAGCTTAGAAATCGGATATTTTTTAAGAAGATCCTTTTAAGGAGGCTAAACTTGGAAGAGCTGGTTTATTGATTATCTCTTTATTTCTTAAGTAAGAATAATTTCGCCTAGCTAGAAGACAAATTTTACCTTATCAGAAATCTAAAGGATTACTGATTCTTTCTTAATTTTAAATAGGCTCTGAGAAGGCTTATTCATACTAGAAAGAGTCTTCAGTTTAGGATAAGCTATGGAGTGATGCTAAAGAGAAAAAGGATCCAAGAGAATTAATCTATTTGAGGGAACGATATCGATTGAGCAAATGAATATTAAGGGTATAATATCAGTTTATTGTATTCAGACACACAATCAGAGATTAAATTGGTTAGAGTTGCCTAGTTTATTAGATGTAATAGACAAGAATAATTATTGAATAACATATATCGGAAATTAAATATTTTTGGAATTATGATGTCTAAAAAACCTAAGATTATTATACCAAATTGATCATCGTACTTCCAATATAGTGTTGGTATTCAACTACTATTTATTGATTCTTGATTTATTGATTATAATCATAAAATAAACCAGATTTACACTATTGATATTTCTATGGAAATCTTTATCCTAGACCCTATAATTCGATTATCCTTAAAAACTTTGAAAAAAAAAACTTGAAATCCTATTTGATAAGATTATGCTAGTTTAATGCTCAATACTATTATTGAAATGCTATATGAAATTCAAGAGTCTATATTAAATGTTAGAGGCTATTATTCAACAATAATTCGATCTATATCCTAAAAAACTTTACACAATAAAATCAAAATCCTTACTGATAGGATAATACAACTCCCTCTAATTTATACACTGAATATTTTGAAATTTACTTAAAAATTAACAGTAACAATTCTTATTCTGTACCCATACCACTCTAACTTTCCTTACATTCAAGATCTTCATCTAAATCCTAAAATTAATCTAATATATCCAATTCTTCTTTCAATATCCTTAACTAATCAACAAAAAACCCTAAAATCTATCCAAAAACATATGAATTCCCTTATTTTCGTCATAAATAAAATGAATTCCCTTCTGCCAGAAGACATCCCAACCTACAAAAAGCTGCTCTTTAAAACATTCCACCTTCTAACATCTTCCAAGCGATCCTCCAGAAGCGATTTTTATTTACATCTGCTGAGTCTACTAATGAGAAACATCCAATACTTGTCAATAATAATATTTTCAGGTTACTTCGTGAAAAACTACTCAAAGTCCTCATTTATCATAAACCTCGTTTGCGTGTTTCGTTTAGACTACCTGTTAATCTCCTACGAATCAAGTGCGACATTCATGAGACTATCCTTCTCTCTGATTTTTTTAAATATGACAGGAAAGCTCTTTCTTTTATTCCAGCTTTCAAGTAAAAAGCGACTTTTCATATCATTTTTAGTGATCATCTGCAAATACACGAATTGGATGATTTTAAGTTTGATTGAAATTCCTTTTACGTTTTACTCAATCGACTACATCTATGGGTGCATCGAGGGGTCGAGTCGTTTATATAAAAATAAGTCAATTTCATATGATTCTTATTCTTTGCTACTCACAGTGCCTTGTCACTTAGTTTTGATTTTTTTGTCAGTTTCTGAAATACTTTTCGGAAATATTCCAAATTATTCTAATAAAAACTCGTCTCGGGCACATTCAAGTGTTCATATTCAAGAGTTCTTTTTTATTCAAGCCATCGCTTTTGCTTCAATCGTTGTGGATCCTTCTTATTTCATTTACTTGTTTTTAGCACTGAGTGTTTATTTGTTTTATTCTTATCTTTACTACTTACCATATATTTACCCGTTTTTTAATAGAATCTTGGTGCAGACTTGGAGCTCAACGTTTTTTTGCTGCATTTTAATTGTTTTTAGCAGTATTTTTGAAAATTTCTTTATTGTTGAGCTGAATTTTCCTTTGATTTTCATCGTGCTTTGTTTTATTTCGAGGGAATTTGTTAGTCAAAGGACGAAATTTCTGGTTAAAGTAAGGAAACCTCAGAATGCTTTTGTGCAAGAATTGAAATTGAGATGTGAAATACAGGCTGACCCAAAAAGTGAAGAGATATGTAAAAGGATTTTTGATAGTTACTCTGAGGCAAATAAAAACTTTTATTATTTCAGTATTCAGTATATTTGGGAGGCTATTTTAATCAAAAAGTACTCAAAAAATGTTAGTCTTGCCTTGGTGAAGCTTGTGAAAGTTAATACATATTTATTTAAACCTAATGAAAGCAACCAGCAATCCACAAGTTACCCATACTCACTCGAAGTCGACTTCCTCCTCTACTCACTATTCAACAAGTTCTCCAAAAGTGTAAAAGACAGCAGCATAGACCTCGCACTAATAAAATACTTCACTTACTACAAGAAAATCTCAAAATTCGACGAAAAAATCTTAACTTTCTTACTAGACTTCACCCATACCTTAGAAACCGACACAAGTTCAAAAGCGATAAAAAACCGTATCGACTCCATCGGAAGACTAATAAAAAACTACAAAACTTTAGCAAAAAAAGTCACCAGAAAATTCGGAGTCGACAAGAAATTCGCTCGAATGTACGGAACTTTCCTTCGAGACATTTTAAATTCATCAAAAGGCGAAAGTTTACTTGAAAATTACGGACTTTCTGATAAAATGAGTGAAAAAGCTCTTAATGAATCTTCAGAGTTTGACAGGTGGGACCCGGTGTTGATAATAAGTGGCTGGTATCAGAATATTGGAACTATTGTTTATGCAAATTCAGCTATTTACAAGTTGTTAAGAATCGACATGGAAAATAAACTCATCGGGTCTAATTTCATGGAACTTATTCCAGAACCTTTCGATGTTATTCATGATAATGTGCTTTACAGGTACTTGTTTTACAGGAATTCGACGGAACTTATCAGAAGTCACTTGTTTTTGTTGGATGTTGATAGGTACTGTATTGAGGTTACCATGAAATTTAAACTCGCTTTTTATAAATGCAATCCTTATTTCATCGCTAGTTTCAAGGTTTTTAATTCAGGGAAAAATATGATTTTGTGCTCGACTGAAGGGAAAATTTTTAGCTACTCTGAAGGGATAAAGTTTATTTTTTCTGAAATGAATTTTAATATTTTTACAGCGCTTCCTGATATTGAGGAGTATTTAAAGGCTCATGATTATGAAGAACACTTTTTGTACTCGGCCTTTGGAAGAAACTTTTATATGAAAAAATCATTTCTTCAGATTGATGGATATGAAATGTTGATTCTTTATTTGGTTGACTATGAACATGTTGAAAATCGCAGAATTAGCATCAGCAATAATAATAAAAAAGTTGTTCATTTAGAAGAAATTCTAGAAGATGGGCATAAACAGACAGGCACTTTTAAAGAAAAAGAACTTAAAAAAGACTCCATGATTCAAGAAAATCAAGAAGAAAAAGACTTGATTTATTTAAAAACTGCAACAAAAGCTTCAAAAATTTTAGCGAATTCTGTGAAAACTTTAGTGATTATTGAAATATTGATTACTGTTTCTATCCTTTTGATAATTTTGCAGATAATTCAGTCGATTTCAGTGAATCGGATTATTTTTGATATAGGGTTGATGAGGTATCTTTCATGTTCAATCCTTTCAAGTACCCAGTCCTTGGAGTTATTATCAACTAACTTCACCCTTGCCTTTAACGAGTCTTTTTACAAGTCGAGTTTACTTGAAAATTCCAATCTTTTGAACCAGTTACTGCAAGACTACCGAGATATCACTCTTCCCTTCCTCAACCAAAAGCGAGACTACTTCTCCACATCCAAGGTAAAAATAATAAAATTCGTAAACACCAGCTACTTCGAAGAAGAAGTAAGTTTATTAAACGCGATTCAAGAAACAATTTCAATTTCTCAGTTCTTTGGAAAAACTGGACTTTCCAATGATTCTTCCAGTTTAAATAAAAAGAAGTTCTTATATCGCAACCTGCCATCATCTTACATCAACTCCTTACACGTAAGAGTCGTGACAGTGATGAAAGACCTGGAAGACTCCCTAGGTCAGATCTTTACTTACCTGTCTTATTTAGAGTTAGTCTGCATAATGCCTCCAGTGATTTTAATGATTATTTCAGCTTTCTGCATTTTTTACATAGAAAAGTCGAATAAAGCCTTTTGGGGAACTTTAGCAGGTGTCGGACGAGGACAGATGATTGAAGCCCAGACCCGAATGATGGAACGTTTAATTTTTTTCCATGAAAAAGAAGTAGTAAACGAAAGCCCAAGTTCAACAAGCAAGAAACGTCCTTACAAGCGAATGATGATTTTTCCATGTCTGAAGATTTTCATGTTTTTCTTAGTTTCCTTGATTTTTTACTTCTCAATCACAATGGGACCTCAAGAGTTGCTTCACAGTACAATGAAAAGTCAGCTGAACCATACAAACTACGGCGGAATGAGAAGAATGCTTACACCTTTGACCTTGTTTTGGTCACGTGATAGTCTTTTATACAGAAAACAACTTGAGTCTTATGTGGAAAAAGTCCCAGATTATGAAATTTCTTCTTCTTTTGATGAACTTGAAAGACGCTCGAGGCAGTTGGTCAGTGTTCAAAATGAACTGATGCACTCGATTAAAGACTTTCCTGATAAAAGATACGATTTTCAACAGTACTTGAAACTTATGTATGGAAACGCTTGTGATATCATTAGTAATGTTGAGATGTGTGAAGGTACTTTGGTTAGCAAAGGAGTTGACTTCGGAATGAAAGAATATGTTCGAAAAGCGGAATATTTGCATCATGAAGACCTTTTAATCAATTTTTCTTTTGTTAGAGTCGAGCAGTACTCGAAAGTCATTGAAAAGTCCTTCGTGTTTGGACTGAGTGTTTATGCGAATTACACTGATAGCATTGAAGAGAGGTTAAAAGGTGAAATGACTGTCGCTACTTTTATGTATCTTTTCGTTCTAATCATTTTTTATGCAGGTTTTTTACATGGGGTGGCTGAAGGAATGATCAGGAACATCGAAAGCAAAGCTGAAATTCTCGCTGTTTTCATCAAAAATTCAATAAAAAATGCAAGAAAAACTCGATCATCTTCTCTAATCAAACATTCATTTTTATCTACCATAAAAGGAAAAAACATAAAATTCTAAATTTTTAGATAATAAATTATCGTAAATATGGAAAAACATCCAAACGTCTCCAGCTTAACCATCAAAAACGGCCGATCTTCTCAAGAAAGACCTGAAATAAAAAATCTTCTCTTCCAAACACTGTTAAATCCTGATAAACTCCGAATGGAGAGCCAGGACTTGCTGAGAGTCTTGGAAGAAAAAGACGATGAAATCGAGAGTTTAAGAGAAGAAAACAAGAGACTTTTAGAACAAATAAAAAAAAAAGATAGTGACTTGAATAAGCTTAATTCTCTTCTGGGTAAGATGAAGGATTTAGAAAAAGATAATATTTTTTTGAAGAAAAGACTTCAAATGTTGGTACAGACAAGTCAACATCTGCAGGGTGAATCGGTTTTAAAGAATCAGATTTTTAGATCGGATTCGGCTGATTGTTATAGAAAAGTCGATATTTCTTCAAGTAAAACTAGGGAAAATAGCAATCTTTCACCTGCTAGTCAAGATAGTGAAATAGAAAAAAGGATTGAAGCTTTGAGAAAAGGGGCGGATAGTCTTTTGAATTCGCCGTTGTTGAAGAAGAATAATGGAGTTTATAAGGAGAAGATTATGCAGAAGGATAATCAAAGCTTGAGAATGGTTAATTCTGTCCAGCCTGTAAAAAAACAACTGGGATTCTTTAATAACTAAGATGAAGATGATAAATAAGATTTTGAATATTATTTAAATTTCTGAGATTGGTCAAATATTGTTATGTTGAAAGATCTATTGTTTTAGAAAAAAGAAGATTAAGGTAATCTAAGAAATCAGAAGAGTTCAGAATGAAATTTTGAAATTTTGAAATTTTATATAGAAGGTTGATATATGTAAAAATATATGGAAAGCGATTTAAATCTCGACCCTATGACCAATAAAGGTATCTACCAACTAATGAAATCTCAACACGATCTAAACACCCTTCTAAAAAACTTTCAACCCCATCAAGACACCTCCGAAATTTCAAACCTTTTCCACTCCTTCCACGAAATCCTAAAAAACTCTCTATTCCGTGCAAAGCTAAAACTGATTCATCGAAAATGTTCCAAATGCCAAGAAGATCTGAATTCCTTCTACCAATTATCCTGCACCCACACATTCTGCAAAAGCTGCTTCGAGGATTCAATCTCTCCAAATCCAAAAAAAGTCGGAAACATCGATTTTTTGATCTGCATCTGTGGAAACCTAACAAAAACATTAGAATTAAAATTTTTCACTAATTAAACCACCTACAAATTAACATAATGAAGATATTTCGAAAGATTTACTTTGACCTCATCAGAACCTTCACTGCTGATGTCACATTGAATGCCGAACTCGAAGGATTCTTCGATATTTGCACAGGTTTCTCGATAATTCTTCAATTTTTCTGAAATTCTTCCAGAATTTGAAGGCTCTTTACCTTTAATAATTTCGCTAAATTTATACTTTTTTAGTATTGGAGATACACGAGTATCGAACTTTGTCCATAATTTGTTGCATTTTTTTGTGAATTCGGAATCGTTTAGCACTGGATTCGCTGGGCGCTGGACAAGGCTTGAGTTCCGGATGTGAGAGACTTGGAATTTCAGGGAACTTGGGGAGGACTTTAAGCAATTAAGACTTGACTTGCGTAATTGATTCAGATTTGGAAGAAATGAAGAAATTTGACGGGTGTTTTGATGCAGTTTAGTATTATGAGATTTATGAAAAGTAGCCATTTGTATTTATTTAAAAGGGTCAGCCGTTGTTATTGACTGGATGGATGGAATTTTTGAAGGTTTAATGGAATTTAGATGGTATTTTCATGCTGGTCAATATGAGGATCCTGAAAAAATTAATTGTTTAACTTTAATTCAATGATTTTAACTACAATAAGGTTTTATAGAAGTACTAAAAATTTTTTTTGGAATAAAATTCATTTACATTCTCTCAAATTATTTAAAGTCAATACAATGGCCAAAGTAATTATAGATGATCGTAAATATATTCCTGATGATATAGGAATCCTTATTTATCGACTTAAGCTGATTAATTTACAGTAAAAACCAAGTAAATATTAAAAACTATTATCTGTAAATATTTACACAACATATCAAGCTTTCAATCTGATTATAAAACATGAAAAGCCGAAGTATTCCGAATGAATCAAAAGCAAAATCTAAAAAATTCATTAAAAACTCTTAAATAATTCAATAAGTATCATCAACCAGCTTCGCCTTTTTATAAGCCTCATACTTTTCCCTCAACCTCCTCTCAAACTGTTCAACAATATCATCACCTGCATGATTTCCACTAATCATCTCTCCAACCTCATCAAAAGCTTCTTTCAAGACCTGAATTCCATTCGCAAGTTCAATTTTAACTTCATGAGGAAGTTTATCAATTCCATCAAATTCCTCATCATCATTTTCACATTCAACATCATCTTTATTCATGATTTTTTCACTTTCATCATTAATAATCTCAAGAAGTCCTTTTTTGTTCTCAATTTCTTCAGCAGATAAAAAAATTTGATCAAAGTTGAATTTTAAGCAGTCTTCGCATTTGCACTTTTCAGTCATCCAGCTTTTTTCAATGAAAATGTGATACGGGTAGTCTTTGATGGCTTTTCCCTGAACTGGACAATTTTCACTTCTTGGTCTTTTTATTGACTCGTCGAAGTAAATGAAATCTGAATAGGCTGCGGGAATTATTTTAAAATCTTTCATGCATTTGAAACAAAGGAAAAAATAATCTGATGGGTTTTCAGGGATTCCAGGAATTACTTCTGAACGATGGTCGCTGTGGTTGTGGCAGTCGTTTGAGAGTTTTATGCAGTCTGAATGGAACCAGTCGAAACAGCCTACGCACATGTACATCTCACATTCCCTTTCTTCATCATCTTCTTGAGAACAAACACAAAATCGACCAAGAAAGTTATGATTGTAAATATTTCGTTCATTTTCCTCCCGTTTCCCGGTAAATTTGCAAGATCCTTTAATTCGCGGGTTTCCACAGTCACATCGAAAATTTCGCTTAGGTCCAAGTTCAGCAACATCATGATCAATGTGGCAGTCCAGGTAGCACCCAATGCAAATTCCAGAACCAGAAGCTGACAAATTGCAAGTCTTGCAAAGATAAACTTCTTGAGTGATGTATCCTTGTGAATAAGAACATTTTCCTTCTTCACTTGATGAAATCAGCTCTTTTGCCTTTGCTCCGATTAGCTCTCGCTTTTTTAGTAATGAATCCCAGGCCGAGGCTAGAGTTGTTTTTTCTTCCATTTTTATTAGTTGGGTGTTAGATGTTCTTGAAGGACTGTAAAAATGGAATCAGGATTTTGTGTGGATCAGCAAAAAGGGTCTTAGGCCATTCCATTTTGTGACGTTTATAATAATTTTATGGCTGATAATCAGATTTTACTTTGTGAAAACTCGCAAAATTCTAACAATCTGGCATCTATTATCAGTCATGAAATGGAAACTATTAAAGGAAAATCAAGTCAAAGCACATTTGAAGAACTGACAGTAGAAGAGATTTCTGATTTTGAGTCATTCAATGATATTGAAATCTTGTCGAAAAGGACTACGTTTTTGAGAAGATTGAATGACGAGGGCCAGAGAAATTGCATGGGATGCTTAATAATTTGAACACATATACATAATTTAAGATTTTTATTATATTTAGGATTAGCTGAAAGCTTTTAAGTAATTAAAGCTAAATCAACAGCAAAAATTAAATCTTTTGTTATTTCCTAACTTCTTTATAATAAATGCTAGATAATCCTGATTTTTCACACTTCCAACTAAGAAATGAAATCAAAATGTTTAAAACCTAACTAATTCAAAGTAATCCTTTAGTTCATGACAATCCTAAATCTCTTTGAAGTGAATCTTATGACATAAATATCGGTAAATATGGGAAAGATTTCCCTGGATAGTATAAAAATTACATTCCTTTAATAATATATATGGTAGACCTCAAAACTCCCAGTCTCGACTACTCCCCAAACTCTGTCCTATCCCTTTCAATAGTTAGTTTCCTAATGATCCCAGAAAAAGAAAACGAGTCCTTTTCCTCATCCGAAGAAGTAACCCAAGTAGAAGTGCAAGACATAAAGTCCTTCAAAGACCTCAAAATATATTCCCGAAACGAATCAATCCGACGAAGTTCAAAAGAAGAAGTCCAAAAGCGTTGCCTAAGGTGTTCAATATTTTAAACAAATGTAAAACCATAAATCTTAACATTTAAATAAGAATTTTCACCACCTTACTTCAACTTCATGATAATCAGGGTCCTGCTGAGTCTCCCTTTCCAAAAATTCAAATTTTTTTACTTTCTTTCTTCCTTTTCTAATCCTTTCCAATGAAAAACTCGTGACACTCACTAACTTGCCTTCAACAAACTCTCCAGATGCTTGTTTTAATCTTTGAATTAATTTTATTTTGTTCGTATGACTTTCAAATGAATTTTGCAGAGATTCTTGAATTTCAGCGAAAAAAAATCTGTATTTTTTATCCCAGGTCTTTCTTTTGTTTATCAAATGCAAAAAAATCTTATCTGTGTAGTTTTTTCGCAAAGATTCAAAGTTTTTTTCAAATTCATTCTCAATAACTCTTCGATGTTCTCTAATTTTTTCATCAGATAACTTAAAAATCTGAGAAATTTCAAAGAATTTTCCAGGAAAAACCAACGAAACTTGAGGTTTTTTTAAATTTTTCAAAGAATTTTCTAGTTTTTTTAGTTTTTCTTCGAAAATTTCTGCTTGTTGAAGATTTTTTGTTGTAAAATTTTTCCTGATTTGTTTTATTTGAAGTTCTTTGATTTTCTGTTCTTGAAAAGAAATCTTTTTTTGTTGCATTTCGATAAAATTTTTGACTGTGAAGTTCTGATTATCGAAGTCAGTAAGAGAAGAAGATGGAAGATGTCGAGGGTTCAGGTCAAAAGTTTCAAAAAAACTGTCGAAGGTCTTTAACGCCCTTCTTTTTCTTTTAAGCTCTTCTTTTAAGTGGCGACTTTCTTTGTTCTGCCAGTTTGAGGATGTTCTTAGGGTGTTAATTGTAAACTGGGAAGTGAGGACAAGACTTATAAGCTCGGATTTGTTGAGTTTTTCTAAATCGGGTTTAGAATACTGTTGAATGGTTTCTATGTTTTTCAACAGACTCATTAATTATTAGATGGTTGATTTTTTTATTAGATTTGATAGAGTTGATAAGGGATAACTACTGAGATTGGGAATGATATGATTTTTTTTTATTTTTTGATGAATGTGAATGGATTTCTAATCTTTTGAAACGATTTTAAAGGTTTTATAAAGGAGAGAAATAATAATTTTTAGAAGGCTTTGAAAATTTTTTGATTTAATGGTTTTGAAGTGGTTCTCATAAGCTGAATGGGTTAAGTTTTTTTTGAGTTTTATGACATTGGTAAATGGGGAAGGTTAGAAATTGATCAGATGGAGAGACAAGTAAGAGTGAAAGTTTGTTTGAAAGACTCTTATGGGTATTTTGGTATTTTTTCAGTACTGATAATATAGAATTTGATTTCGATATCGAAAATTTTTCAGGGATTTTCGTTAAAAAGAACTAAAAAATGATACCTCGAAAGAAGTAATCGACATTATATCAACATTCGAAAAATCAAGGTTTTGTAGTTCTGAGTCAAATTTAATGCGCAAGAAGTACTTGATTCCTTCAATAAAATCACTGCAAGAAACATTTATCTTTTGTGATAATCCAAATAATCATAGAAACTTTCCACATCAAAGCCTTGGTCTACCATAACCTGAAAATAACCTCCTTCAACTACTCTACTTCATTTTCACAGTCATTAAAATCATAAGAATCCTAAACACTATTTTTCATTTGATGTATTTAAACAATAATTGAAAAACCTTTGAAACATGAACAAAACCTTTTAAAATTTCCTTCTCTTCAAAAAATTTTATTTTTCTGGTTCATTCAACAAGTTCTTTAAGAGAAATCCAAGGCTTTCGGAAAGATCAAGAACTGTTTCGAGTCCTATCAGTGAACAGAATGAAATCTTTTTTGAACTATAAAATTCCTTTGAATAAATCTTTTTTCATCTTGTTATCAATTGGGTTTTTATTCCTTGTATTTTTCGAAAGATGCTTTCATGCTTCGAGGATAATTTAGTGTCAGTAGTAGTGGATATAGGTTAAAAACTTCCAAAACATAAATTTTCAATTTCTTTGAGACTTTTCTCATTCGATACATTTTCACAAAGCAAATTTTCAGTTTCTTCAAAGTGGTTCACATTTCTCTATGTCTAAGTAATAACATTTTTTCAACTCTGTGAAGGATCAGATTGAAAAGACTTCGAAGAAAAAAAAGATTCAAATCAAAGTCTCATCATTATGATCTGTCTTATCTTCATTTATCACCTAGTAAACCAAATAAAAAGATATTCCTATATTTTCCAATTATTTTTCCAAAATTTCCCATTCGAAGCAAGATTTTCCAAAAATCCGATTCATTCTATTTTATCATTAGCAAGTCAACAATATGACCTTTTCAAGTCAACAAATGTCCTTTTCAAGTCCTCAAAGTAGCCATCCGATTAACTTCATAACTACCTTAAACCCAAATTTCTTCCTTCCCACCAAAGTCCAATCCTTCCTATCCTTCCCCTCACATATCCCTAACACCCTTCAAGCCATTTCCAATCAGTCAATAATCAGCGGGAAATGGAGAACGAGATCACACTGCCAGAATCCGAATTTTTCGCAGAAAACACAAAAATCACGATAATTCCCAACTTCAAACATCCAGGTTTCCACATCCTGACCGGTTTTTACGGTCCTATCAAGCCTTCAAGTTCATTAGAAGTGCCTTTGTGGTTAGGGATCTTCTTAAAAAGACAGCAAAAATGCAAAATAATCCCCCCTGCATGGATGGACCTTCAAGTGTTAAAAGATAAATTCGAAGAAGAGAGAAAAGAAGAAGGTTTCGCTGAGTTGGACTTTTATTACATGGAGATCTCTTCTCTTTTGCTTGCCCATGCAAAAGATGATATCGCAAGTCATGTGCTTGTCCTTCGCCTTATTGAAGATCTTCATAACTTGAGAAGTGCGAAAGTGAGGAACAGTCTTCAGAAGCTCTCTCCTGAGAACCTTTATGGAAAGTTTAATAATTTGGCTTCGATTGAACTTCAGAGCATTAGAAGGATTTTACCTGCGACTTATGACTGTTTGTACCAAATCACTCATCCGGATTTAACGGAGAACAGAGAAGTTTAGTATTTAAATTAACGGTCTTGTTTTGTTCGCATTAAATCTGAAGAGGGAAATAATTATGGGAACTTGCAACTGCACAGAAAAAGGAAAGGAATTAGAAGTCCATACAAATGGAAAAGAGCCTTACATCCACGAATGCTACGTCGAGACCAGCAGTTCAAACCGACAAACAAACAACGAAAGAATCCAAGCAATCGTGCGAAGTTATTTAACTCGAAAGAGCTGTCGTTTATCAAGTGTATCCGATTCCCTTCAATCCTTTTACAAAAC
This sequence comes from Stentor roeselii, assembly GCA_006503475.1. Lineage (NCBI taxonomy): Eukaryota > Ciliophora > Heterotrichea > Heterotrichida > Stentoridae > Stentor > Stentor roeselii. The sequence goes on from RSEH01000127.1 coordinate 63,271, forward strand.
TTTACCTCAATTCAACTCTCAAGAGCTATCAAATTTTTCTTATTTTTACGAAGGAGGTGTATACGAAGGAGAAGTAAATGAATTCGAAATTCCTCACGGGCAAGGAAAACTTACTCAAAATGGAATAATTAAAGAAGGCCGCTGGGTAAATGGAAAACTAAATGGCCGTTGTCGCATCGTCAGTGATAATGAAGTCTTCATCGGCGAGTTCAAAGATAACCTCAAAGAAGGCTACGGCGAGTTAAAAGGCTCAAAAGACTTCAAAGGTCTTTTTCGTAATGATCTTCCTCATGGTAAAGGAAAAGAGGTCTGGAAAAATGGCTCTTCTTTTGAAGGTATTTACTTTGAAGGTAAAAGAAATGGCATTGGAGTTCTGTTATGGCCTGATGGAAGTAAATATGAAGGAGAATTCATCAATAATTTGATTTGTGGAAATGGAGAATATCGATCTTGGAATGGAAACTGGTATCTTGGATCTTGGCTTAATAACAAAATGCATGGACATGGAAAATTCGTCTGGAATGACGGAAAGGTTTATGAAGGAGAATATTTAAACAACTTGAAATCTGGGTATGGAGTTCTTACTTTTAAAGAGAAAAAATATGAAGGAATGTGGAAAAATGGAAAGCAACATGGAGAAGGATATTTTTCATCGAAAGATTCGATGAAGCGAGGGATGTGGTACAATGGTAAGTTTTGTGGATAGTTGTTATATTTAATTCATTATTCCAAGCCGAAACCTAATGAATGATGTCTGATCACATACTTTAAAGCCTCTTTCAAATCACTTTTTTTGCTATAAACAGGAATTTCTAACCTGTTGAAGCAGGTATGCGCCTGAGGAAGTGGCTTCTTACCTCCATCGATTGACTGTAAAGTAAACCGGGCAGGTTCTCCTCTTAAAGTTCTTAAGTTTTCAAACCCGTCAATAGGTACTCTGCTGGTTCCAGTGACAAAAACAAGCAAATTTTCTAGTTCTTTTTGACTCATTTCATTTAAAATTTCCCAGAACCACTTGATGACTTTGTGTCCTGATGAAAATTCTCCTTTGTATTCAGTGCTTTTCTTCCATTCTTTTAAGTCTAGTTCTTTTTTTCCACAAAGTAAACTTTCGAGTTCTTCAGGAGTTAACTCTGATATTATTGAATGACTGAAAACTGAGAAAAAACCGTTTTTGAAGTGAGTTAGACCTGGTTGCATTGAATGGAATGTTTCGAATATACTGCGAAGTTCGATGTATTCTTCTTTGTTGTCGTCTGTTATTGTGATTTCACTTCCGTTTTTTTTTAGCTCGTGTAAATCACTTCCTTTTTCTAAGGCGAAGTAACCGATAAATGCTCCGTCTAATGGTTGCTCTCCTAGGCTGATTAGACTTTTGTATAAGTCTGAGTCTTGACATTCAATATCTTGAATGCCAACCCGGAGTCCTAGTAGGTGTTTCAGTATAGTAAAGCATAAAGGACAATAAACCGGTATATTCTCATAAACCGCTTTAGCCAAAACCTTTCCACAAAAATAATAAAGTTCCGGGTCCCTTTCCCCTGCCGCAATCATATAAGCGACTTGACTAGTATTCGTCCTAACCCAAAGTCCAAGTTCATCAGAAAAAAGTATTTGAATCAACAAATTGATCCATTCCTTCATAAGTCCTCCAGCATCCATGGCATTTTCCCCAATGAACTGTATTTGAAACTCACTTCTCATATCAATTTCCGACATATGTTGAACTTCTCTAATAGAGTCTTCCAACAAATGTTCTCTCGAAACCTGCAGCTTTTTATGATACTCGCTCCAAGGGATCCGGACTGTATTAAACTGCTCCCGAACCCATGCCAGCTTCTCTTCACTTGAAGCCAGCTTAGAAAAATACTTCCCGTCACGCGCGGATAGTGAAGAGTCGTTTCCTGATAAACAATTGTCGATGTGGTAGTTGAAATCGTCGTAGGTCTGCCAGGACTTGAACTCCATTCCGCAGACTGGACAGTTTGTGGAACGTTTTAATTTGCTGTTTCCTCGCTTTCGTGATAAACGCCAGTGGGTGTAATTCCTACGTATGCTACTGTTTGCTCCCATTATTTTTATATGAATGTATTGTTGAATTGCTTATGATTATGGAAGGGATCGGGATTGCAAGGTGATGGATTTTTAGTGATTTTAGAAGGTTGGGACTTTGGTTTTGGGATATGGATTTGAATTTTTTCAAGGTTGAGAGGTTTTGTTTGTTGGGGTTTTGAAAATTTGAATAGTTGGGTTTAATCTAGGACAGAATCCAAGTATCGATATGACATAGTTTGTTGACCGAAAAGAATATGAAACTATTAAAGTAAATGAAAAAAAAATCTGATATTATTGAGGCTTATCAATAAGTCAAATTCTGCACCCACACTAAACCTTTAAACTTCATAAATCCCAATACAAAACCAAAGATTTTCTCACCAAACCAAGTCCCTAACAATAAATCCAAAAATCTAACCAAACCTGACCCAAACATCTCCTCCAATCAAAATATCTCCACCCAATCAAAATTCAATCAAAAATCTCTTGAAACCATTCGCACCGCAATAAATCTCAAACAATTCTCTACTTCTAAAAACCTCCATTATTTCAAAAATTTCATACCTAAACTAAAATTTCAAAAATCTAGAAAATTCTAACTAGTATAAATTCAAATTTCTAGATTTCCCGATAATGTTATCAAACTTAACTCACTACTGGTGCCACGCATGCAAGACCGACATCTACCAACATCTTCCTCAAACAATCTGCGGTTTCTGCGGCAGTGAATTGATTGAAGAGGTAGAAGTTTCTTCATCTCACCCATCGTCATTTATCCCAGAAGGTCTTCGAGCGACTTCATCGAATCCCTTTCCACGAAACTTTATAAACTTTCAAATAATCGAGTTCCAATTAGGCCCGATGACTGAAAATTCAGGACTTGGAGATTCTTTTGTTTCAAGTCTTCCTGAGGTAGAAGATTCATGTGAAATTTGTGTGATCTGCCAAGAAGAAGTGAAAAAAGGTAGAAGATTAAACTGTTCTCATGATTTTCACGAGTCCTGTCTTCGTCCTTGGCTTCTTCAGAAGAACACTTGTCCTAAATGCAGAAAGGTTTGTAATAAATAATAATGTCAGATTTATTCGAAGTCAATAGGAACTATTTTAAGAGGATCTTTGAAAGTCATCAGATGAAAGGACTTATTTTGTTTACTGATGTTTTGAAGATTTGTACTGCGACAAGGATTTTTCCTAATCTTTTGAATTCTAAGGACTTGAGAGGAATTATTATCAGGGTCTGCTCTGTTGCTAGTGGGGAAGAACTTAATGTGAAACTTGGGTATAAGGAACTTGAGGATTTCCTCAGGTCTGTCGCTGGTATGGCTTTTCCTAGAAGACCGCCTAAGGAACAGTATAAACTTTTGATGATTCATATGAGGAATCCTTGTTATTTAAGGTATAACCTTATTTTGGATACGGATGAAAAAAATCTTGAAGTAAAAAATGATGCTAGTCATCATGGAAAAATTCAGGAAAAGTTAGCGCTTTCGCCTTATCGGAAGAAACTCATTCAAAAGAAAACTTTGGAAATCAATGAAGCCCTCAAACATAAAGGAAACTCAATTGGATTGACTTCAAGATTCAGTCATGAATCTTCTCATGAGTCTAGCCCTGTAGCTCCTTTCAAAGAAGTTCTAAGTGCTAGGAATAGTGGAATTAATAGTTTCCGTAGTTTCAATTCAACCATCGAAGACAAAGAAGCCGTTTTAAACCAAATCGAATCAGGACTCAAAATCTTTTGTAACAAAATTTCTTCAGTTTTTGATAGTCGATCAACAGTGAGAGGCATTAAAAAGATCCTGATGGTCAGGAAAAGTTTTCTAGATCGACAAGCTAAGGTGAAATTAGCTTTTAAGATATGGGCAAAGGTAAATAAAAATTGAGTTGATGATGAAGAAGTAAGTAAATGGATAATAAGGTGAAAATCGGATAAATTATGAAATTTCTTAGGAGAAAAATGTTATATTATAAGGGATTATATATGAGTGAGTTATTTTTATATACAAGTCGAATCTGATTATTGAAAGAATTATTTAAAGGTGATTGATCAGAAAATATTTAAAGTTCTTATTATAAAACTTCATTTGATTATAGTTAATTTATTTTTCTGATAGGATTATTGTTAAATATCAGATATCATTGAAACATTACCCTTTAGAAAAACTTAATAATTTTAGACATAGTTTCCTCTTATCATTGCTGGAAGGTATTTAATTTTTTATATATATTCAATTCTTTATGGACATAATTTGCTATTCTTCAAATTTATTACCTATTTATGATTAGCGATTAAATCTAAAGAAGAAAGCTATTTAAATATAGAATCTAATTGATTTAGAGATTAGCAATCTTTAAAATAGTATAAGTATTGAATTACTCAGTCTGATAAGAGAAGAATAGGTGATCGACGATCAATCAGTGGAATGCACCAATCAATAAGTGAGGCTACATAGTAACACTTGAAAGATTTAGACTAAGATATAAAATATTTAAGGATCAAGTTTCGAACTTAATTTATCAAAAAAAAACATCAATAGATAATAAAAAATTCCGTTAAAGATCAAATACTTGTTGCTTAAACTAAAAGGATAAGATATAATGACATTAATCAACCGAATTCGCAAAGGTAAAATATCACATGAATAGAAAACTTCAAATAAGAGAAGATAAATATATCGATTTCTCGTTGAAGCACATCATGAATATAACAATAAGCTAACCTTTTTTCAATGCAAATATTTGAAATAAATCTTAAAATTTAACAAAATAATCAAATAATTTTAATCCCAAGGTTCAATCTTAGTCTACTTCTAATCATATAAAAAAACAATCAAATTATCCAACTTATTCTTGTCTCTTCCTTGCAGCTTCATCAGCCTTAACTTCATTATCACGACACGCCGGATCCATCTTCTTCTTCCTATCAAATTCTTCTCTTTTCTTCCTACTCCTCATTTTTCTATCTTCCAAATAAGGTCGAATATCAGGTTTAGTCCTTTCTTCTAGTTCTTTTTTTTTCATTTCAGCTTCATTTTCTAATCTTTTTAGTTTTTCGTAGTAATCTTCACAGTTCTTTTCTTCAACATGCTTCATGAACTCGACAAGACGAATGTATTGAAAGCATCTTTCGCATCTTTCAGTCCTGTTCATGCACTGAGTGACGTGTTCATTAAAAAAGGTTTTCGGAAAATGACCTGAACAGTACTCGCAAATTATTTCTTCTCCTCTGCAAGGATGAGAATCTAAAAATCTGGCTTCAAACTCAAGTCCGCATTTACCGCAAACTGCTAATGCGTGGACCTCAGTCATGTGATTTTCTAATTCTGATTTGTGCATTCGAACTCCACATAGGTCACAACGAACAATAAACCTTTGACAATGAACCTGATGCATCTGAATAGAAACAGCCGGAACCACCTTACAACTAAATAAAAATTACCAAAACTCACACAAGACCTCACCTTCCATCTTTTCGATATTTTAAACTATTCTAAATAAATTACATTCTAAAACAAACTTTTCATCTTTGCCTCAGAAAAGCACCTTAAAAACAAATGCAAGCTCATCTGATTCATACTAATCTTAAAATTCTTCTCATTCTCCAAAAAAACATTTAAAAAACTTTGACTTTCTACCCAAACCTCTCTACAAGTCGAACTTTTCCAGATTTTTCCTTCAACCCTCGAGCCATCTCTGCAATTGACACTAAAAAAAAAGCTTTCATTTTCTCTAAAGATTTCACAAAATGCTCTAAAAACTTTATCCTGAGTAAAGAACAAACATTCATCTTCAAAAAGTTGAACTTTTCTTTCTTTTTCTCTTCCTGACGTTAAAAAGTCTCTCAAGTTACCTTCTGGATGATTTTGAATAATTTCTTTAAATGGTTCGAGCAATGAATACCCGGAAAAGTTAAAAAAACTGAAAGGGTTTTCTGATCGGGTCCTTGAATGAGGCTTGCGGTAACTTGAATCGCATGATAGGAGTCTTTGTTCTTCTTCTTTTGAGATTAGAGTCGTTGTCATTCGAAATTTCATGACTTCTGATGGGACGCTGCGACAGGGTCTTCTTGCTCGGTAGATTATTCTTTTACGGATTTCGCTTTCACTGCTCAAGTTTACTTCTTCGAACTCTTGAACGTTGGCTTTTCGTTTAAGCATTATGAAATAATATTTAATGTAATTCATATTCAGGTCACGAGCCTGTTCTTCATCAAGATCAAAACAAACCCGAGCCCGAAACATCGGTCATTACATGGTGGGTAAGACAATCGGAGAAGGTACATTCGGCAAAGTAAAGTTAGGTCACCACATCCTAACAAGCGAGCGAGTTGCAATAAAAATCCTAGAAAAAGACAAAATAAAAGACCCCGGTGACGCAGAGCGAGTATCACGAGAAATAAAAATCCTAAAGCAAGTCCGTCACATTCAAATAGTCCAGCTTTACGAAATAATCGAGACTCCGAAGCAGTTCTACCTGATAATGGAATACGCGAACGGAGGAGAGTTATTCGACTTCATAGTCCACCACGGAAAAGTGAAAGAAACTCTCGCTTGTCGCCTTTTCCTCCAAATGCTTTCAGGACTAGAGTACCTTCACTCTTTAGGCATCTCTCATCGCGACCTAAAGCCAGAAAATCTTCTTCTCGACGACGAAATGAACGTAAAAATCGTCGACTTTGGACTCAGCAATATTTTCCGCCCTGGAGAACTGCTTAAGACTGCCTGTGGCTCACCTTGTTACGCCGCGCCTGAGATGATTGCAGGAAAGAGATACGATGGAAGCAAGTCTGATCTTTGGAGTTGTGGAATTATTTTATTTGCTTTGATTTGTGGGTATCTGCCCTTTGAGGACCCGAATACTGCAAATTTGTATAAAAAAATATTGGTTGGTGAATTTAAACCTGCGAAATGGGTTAGTACTGAAGGAAAAGACTTGTTGAAGAAGATTTTAAGGGTTGATCCTGATATGAGGCCGAGTATTTCAGAAATTCGAAGTCATCCTTGGGCTGGAATTTCAAGTTTTCGATTTTTACCCAGGATTTGTTTTAAGGTTGAAGAAAATGTCATGAAATGTGTCGCTGGGTTGGGACTTGATGAGAATGAAACAAAAAAACATCTGGAGAATAAAAAACATAATCATTTTACGGCTACTTATTATTTGCTTGAGAAGAAAATGATACGGAGGTCTGTTAGTAATGAAAGAAGTGTACCGGTTAGTGCAAGGGAAAATGATAATCGACCTTTGAGTAGTTTGAATCAGGGGGTGAGGGATAAAAAAGGGACTTCGAGAAGGTACTCAGTGACACCACCAAAAGGCCATACAACTCGAGTTCATATCAAGCCTCAAGAACCATCTTTACCAAGGCCAGTAGGTCTTGTATCAAGAATTCGTAATTATTATTAAGGTACTCGACTTTATACAAAGCCTGACAAATCCAAAGAATTCAGTCAAACTATATACAAAAAACCAGTAGACAAATCTGAGAATCAAAACGATTTTTCGTTCGGATAGCCGTGTAAATAATCAATTCTAAAATAATCCTATATAATTACATTTATTCAAGAATGGTATTCACAATTGAAGACCAGTCAAATCAGGAAATGACCTACGGCCCAGGTCTTCTGACAAGCAAAGACCTCCTAATGAAAAATCTCTCAAACTGCCAAATATTTATATTCAACTTCAACCTTTCAGCTCAAATAATCAACTGCCATTCCTCACGAATAATAATCTCAGCACTTTCAGGAATGATCGAAGTTCACCAAAGCGAAGACTGCATAATATCCTCAGCAAGTAGCGAGGTATCAATAGAAAACAGTAAAAACCTAACACTTTTCCTATTCACCGAAACAGAGCCAGTGATAAAAAACTCATCAAGTCTAAAATTCGCTCCATTTAACGTGAAATTTTCAGGTCAAGACAGTTGTTTTACCGAAGCCCATCTAAATTGTTACAAAGACAAATGGTCAGAAGTCCATGATTTGAACAGAAATGAATCAATTCCTCACTACGAGCTCCTCAACCCAAAAGACTTCAAAGAAGAGTCCTTTGCCTTTGAAGGCGCTGGAGATGTGATCAACCCAGTCCCTCGTCATGCGCATTACGGAGGAAGTTTAAAATACGAGATCATTCCTTACAGCAAGTCGCATAGTTACACCATTGAAAAAAAAGACCTGCCACCAAGTAGTAAAATAATTCACAGCGAGAACGATACCAGAAAAGACGTTCCTTATACAAGACCTCTTACTTTCCTAGAACCTGAAATTGTAAAGGTCACAACTGAATCTGAAGTTCGAGCTGCTTTAAAATACTTTTATTTAGGAAAAAAAGGATTTGACTTGCTTAAAACGAATACACCTCCTGAAGCGAAAGAAGCTATTGAAAGTTGCTTGAATGAATTCAAAATATTGTTAAATGAATATCATGATGCTTTTTATGAAATTGTACTTGGAACTTGTTTTAGTATTGTTTCCATGTTTGTTTGCTTACTTTTAATGCAGATTCTTAGAATGACTTCTGAATGGTTTGAAGCCTGTGTGGCTTGTGTGCTTATTTTCATGATTACCAGTGAAATCTTGGTGATTCTTCTTAGTTTCTCGCAGTGGAAAAAACTTAGAAGGCACTTCACGATGGTCTTCAGCGAGTTCAACGAAAGAAAAAAGGTAAAACTGAAAGATTTCGTAGTTGACGTGGTGGGAACTTTTGATTCTGTAGAAATTTATATAACTAATGTAAAATCCTAAAAATTCCAAGTCTTAAACATTAAGAAGGAACTTTAGAAGGGAAAATCCACAAAGTATACCCTTTCGGCAGAGGTTTACAGCAGAAATGATGAAGATTCTTAAAAACTCCTGCACTAAAAGGACTTCCTAGATGTTTCGGCCATTTGTTCAGGTAAGAAATATGATTCCAGCTAAGTTGCTCCCAAGTCGTCTTATTCTTCAAAATCAAAAAACAGTGAAAACCAAGTAAAAAGCTAACAAAAACATCGAAAATGCCAGCAAGGCTAATCGCAATAAAAACTGCCCAGTTTTTCTGAAGACTTTCAAAAAAACCATGAGCAGGACTGACACAAAATGCGAGTAAAGCCAAAGTAAAGTTGATAGTGAGACATTCAAAGAGAAGGTACCACCAAAAGCAGAACTTGTTCCTTTCTCCGATGCAGTTTCCCATCCAAGGACAGTGATGGTCGTAGAGGGCGATGCAGACATCGCAGTACTTGCAATGTTTTGCCCTGAGAGGCTGCTCGATGGAGCACTTTGTGCAAAATCGCGTTTCTATTTGGATCACGCTTTCTTCGACTGGCTGTTGGACCTCGACACTTACTCGGTCACCGGCTTCTTGTTCTTCGTCAGAGTCGTTTATCATTGGGTTCTTTCCTAATGCACTTATTGAAATAGGCCCTGAGTTCTCGTCTTCGATTTCTTTCGGCTCTGAATGCTTCTCTGATGCCTTTTGACGCGACTCTGTCAAAGGAGAGTTGTGCGAAAAATCTATTGATTGGGGCTCTGTTGAATGCATAGGCAGTTGACGAATCAACTTTTGTGACTCGATTATTCCCGGGTTTTTTAGACTTGTCAGTAGGTAGAAACCTAGAGATAGGAAATATAGTATGCTAGGTTTTTATTACTAGTAAAGCAATGATGCAAGAGTGATACGTGATAATGATCTGGAGGAGTGGATGGTCAGACCTAGAATAGAGAAGTGAAGTGATATTATTAGGATTTGCATGAAATAACCTGAGTGAATATTACATTTTTTCATTTTTATTTTTATTACGTTGGATTGCTTGTTGAAGACTTGGGCTGCATGAATTCAGTTAAACACCAGAATTTAAAATAACCCGAAAATCATCTCCATTAATTCAAAAACAATAATTTTTCTAAATTTAAAAAATCCTTCAAAATCTAAAGCAACCAAAATAAATTCCCAAACTAACCAAATACTAAAAATGTTAACATCGCTACTAGGAGCAGGTCTTTCTCTAACCTGCTTAATCTGGTTAGGTCTAAAGAGTATTTATATAATCGTCCTCTACCTAACCAACTGGGTGCTAGTCCTCGATCTCCTGACCTTCACCCTTCTCCTACTGAACAAATTTCCATCCCATCATAAAAAGCTACTGATAATAACCTGGACATTAGGTTGTCAAGTATCACTAGTATTCTGGGTAAGTGTCTATCCCTTACTTCCAGAATCAAAAATTCCTCCAGCATGGTTCAACTTCTTAAGTCACGGAGGGATCCACCTTCTTCTCTGCAAACTTTTCATAGAAAAAAAGCCATTAATAAAAACGAGAGACCTTCAATATCCTTGCATAGTCCTTCTTCTCTACACCTTACTAATCCTACTCCCATCAAAATCCTCAGGATTGACAATCTACCCAAGTTTCTTAGAAGACCTTCAAACAACCCTTTCAATTCTTTTCTTTTCAACCTCAGTGATACTCTCCAGTTTCTTCCTAGGAAAGTACTTATCCTCCAAAACTAAGCAAACATAATTAATTACAAAGCAACTCTAGGAAAGTTAATCAAACTAAGTCCTTCCCTCTTTTCTTTTTCAAAACTTTCCCTGAAAAGTCGATATTTATTCATTTTCCTTCTAAAGCTGAAATTAATATCATTCGAAGGGTTTCTCTCAATAGAACTTTTAAAGTTTTCTCTTTCATTTCTAAGAGAAGTAGACCTTGCCCCATATCTATTCGGTATCGGAGGTTTCATGATGAAAGTTTGCCCAGTAGGAGCAACCAAACAGATCCTTTTCACCATCGAGCTCTTATTTTTATTATCTTTTACGAACCTCGACTCATGCCTCGAGGTGCTTCTTGGAGGTTTTCCTGTTGCAGTAGAAGGCCGAGTCGCGAGAGGTTTTTTCTTGACATTAACATTCACCTTCTTTTCTTGATTTCTGCAGTAAACCCAAGGATCAAGTTCATTATCAGAATTTCCAGAGTCATAAAAATTTTCTTTCTGACTTATTTCAATAAGACTTCTAATCGCAGCTTTTTCTGATTTTTCCTTTGAATCCATTTTTAGAATAAGAAAGTGAAATATGGATAAAACACGATGTCTAAAAGAGCGAAAAATTACCAATTTCAAGGAATTGTTGATATTGATAGTGTAAGGACCATGTAGAAAACTCTAGAAATTCTTGAACAGTCTGTTAAACGACTTTCTGTTCAAACGGTTTTCACAGATAATTGGCTTGTAATCGCCAATGAACTTGAAAAGATCAGCAATGTTTCTTCAATGGAAATCAGCAAAAATACTGAAATTGAAAATAAGACTGCGGGACTTGGGACTCATGCATCTGGAACTCTTTGGGATAATGAAAAAGCTCAGGATTCTCTTAGGCTTATTGTGGAAAATGCGAAAGTTAATATTATTATTGCTTTGTTGAAGGATTTGAAAGTTGTGGCCAGGTCACCGAATTATCTTGATTTAATTGCGGGCTTGGGAAATCGCATTGGAAAAAGTGTTGAAGAAGTTAGTGAAAAAACAGCACATTTTGAATTTGATGCTGGATTGATTTTGAAAAGACTTTTTGAACATGTTGAAGCGGTTCAAACAGCTGATTTGAATTTACTGCTTGAACATTTGCTGGCATGTATTAATGGAGTACTTGAGAGCCGTGTAATTCCAGATCACATCGAACTACGACAAGAAGGTCTAGTCTTCCACTACCTCTTCAGTCTCTTTCACTTCATCGAGCACCTAAATCAAGGTCAAATCGTAAACTGGTGCATATCCAACAACATAACTCAAAAACTAATCGAAATCCTTCTGCTTCGTCTCGAACTATTCCCCGACCAGATCCGACAAAAGCTTTTAGAAACCCTCGGCTCAATAGCAGACAACGTAATTTCCATTCAGGAAAATCTTCTCGATTCTCAATTTCTTCCAGATGCAGAAACCAAGCAAAAACTTGTCCTTCTCCGAAAAAACGTAATTCGCGATCTAATCGTCGAGTTCCCTGAAAGAAGGCCAGTGATTCGCCCCTTTCTTGAAGTGATCGACCGATTCGAGCGAGAACTTAAATTCCCTAAAAAGAAGTAGTTTCTTAAATAATTCAAATGAAACAAAAATGCTTTGAACAGAGCTGGAATCGTCTCGAGTCCGCCTTGGGTCCGAACCTTCAAAGAGCGAATTCTCATCGAATCTCAAAGCGAAGCATCAACTCTTCTCGCCTTCCAAGTTCAAGGTGCATATCAGCGAGTTTCCGCAGTAAAAACGAAAGCATTTCCGCAGGACAGGTGAAAAAGATCTACAAAGCAAAATGTTTAGACATGGACATTCCAGTCCTTCCAGACCAAGAGTCTCGATTTTTAACTTATTGTCTGACGAACTTCAAGAACCGCCATTTTCATATGAAAGAGTCAGGACTTGGTCTTAATTCCTCCGTAGCTATCGGAAAAGTGCTGAAAACAACAAACTTCGCATTTGTGAATCTTTACAAAAATAGTCTTGGGGACAAAGGAGTTTTTTCTCTGATGAAAGAAATAAGCGACTCTCAGACAATTGTTCATCTAGACCTGAGTAACAATGAGTTAAGTCCAGAAGGTTTTGAAAAGGTAGGAAAGATCCTGACGTACCATCCAAGCATCATCAGTCTTGACATGTCTTCCTACGAAGGCCTTCATCGTAATCGAATCAGTCCAACCGGTGCAAGTTTTTTGAAATCCCTTCTTTCAAAGAACTCACTTTTACAGTTTCTCTGCATTTCAGGCACCTGTTTATCAGACGGAGTGGAATTCGTCTCACAAGGCCTCTCAGGTAACAAGACTCTAGTCTCACTTGACCTAAGCAACAACTCCTTGACCGGCAAACACATGGAAAGTCTTTCAAAAGCTGTTGTTAAAAGTGAGTTAAAAAAACTTAACCTTCAAAGCAACTCCATCAATGACGAAGGATGCGAATTCTTAAGCAACATGATGATCGGCGCTTATGAAGCAGGTTGTCCTTTAGTCCAGTTTAACCTCGCTCACAATTCAATCGGGACTAAAGGAGCAGGACAGCTTTTTTCATCACTTCGACTTAATTGCTTCATCAAAGACTTCAACGTTTCAGGAAACTCCTTCGCTTCTGGCCTTTCTCATTATTTTCCCTCGTTTTTAGCCGATAATGTCGCTTTAGAAACTTTAGACATCTCGAACTGCAGACTTAAACCTGAAGCACTTGCAGGCGTCGGTGAAGGACTTGCGAAAAATAAGAACTTGCAGAATTTGAACTTGAGTCTTAATAAGTTAGAAGAAGTTGGAATTGAACAGCTTGGAGCTGGCCTCGCGAAAAATGAAGGACTTCGACTTTTGGATCTTAGCAGTTGTCATATTAAAGGACAAGCTGCCGTGTTTTTAGTCAAGTCACTTAGAAGTAACTTTACTTTGAATCATATTAATTTGAAGGATAATTCGGTGAAGGATGTGGCAGGAGAACTTTTAAGTGACTTGACTCGAGTAAATAAGAATTTTTTGAATGTCAACCTTGATTTAAACCCTCTTAACTTGAAGTTTGTAGCGAATATCAAAGCTAATCTTAAGGAAAACGCGAAACTTTTTAGGAAGGGGGTCGTTCCGAGGATTAGAAATGAAATTGAAAAAATTAAAGCTCCACTTGAAACTTTTGAATCAAAAAATGAAAAAATTAGAATGAAACTTCAGGAAAAAATGGTAAATCAGCAGAGATATGAAATTTTAGATGAAAGTTTTGAAGAAATCAAGGAAAAAGAAATGAAAAAAACGCAAGTTATGGTTGAAGAACATCGGGTTCTTAAATGCAAAAATCAGGACTTGAGTAGGATTATTGATGGGAATAAAGAAGAAGTTATGGTAAATGACAGGTAGACTGTTAAAGTCATGTCAGAGAAAAGAATTGAAGAAATCGGACGAAAAATCAAATTAACTGAAATTGAAATTGACACGAAAAGCAGAAAACGTAAGAGGTATGAAGGAAATTCACTTAAAGAAAATGTTCATGGCATTCGTGAAAGGGTCATGAACCAGATGAATGAAGTCAAATCTGAACTTAAACATGAAGAGTTTGGAAAAGCCAATGCGGAAAATGTCCTTAACGGGCTTAAGGATTCACTTGAAAGTAAAAAGAAGGAAATTGAAATGCTCAGAAATCAGAAAGTTTTGAGAATTCCTCCACAGTTCTTGGCATCTGAGAAACTTGCTATGAATAAAAAGAAGTACTCGCCTAAGAAGACTGCTATTCTTAATGTAAAGACTAAACGATCGAGTTCAGCAAGCAAGTAATTTTCCAGGAGTAATGAAAAGTAATTATAATGATGATTTTATTATGTTTAGGTGAGGGATTGTTAATTGTTTTGAGATGTTTTTTACTGTTTATTTCTGGCTTGAGTGAATGGTTGGTGTGGAAATTAATTGAAAATACTTGTTAATAAATTTGAGTATTTTTAAAATTTAAATAATATCATTTGCAAATACACGGATTTTCTCTTAGACTTAAATTTAATACCTGCTTATTTTTAATTAGTAATCTGATGTAAACTCTCATTTAAACAATGTTTTTAAAATTAAATCCTCGCTTTTAACGTTTAATTCTAATCGAGCAATCATTTATTCAAACTCTGTTAAAATTTCTAAAAATTGGTTAATTCAACTGTGTTAGGTAAAAGATGTGATATAAATTTATTTGCGATTCACTTTCATTTTAAGAGCGATGATCAATAATATATTCTTAGCCTCGATATTAAATTGGCATCATGGTGAATATAATTATGGATTAAGATTATGAATGTTTGCCAATATAATGACACATGAACTTCTAATAATTTTTAACTTGCAACGTCCAGATTTCTTAAATTTATTAAATCTGCAAAGTTATTTTGAATATGGTATTCATCTTGATGAATATTCGAGACTACTTGAATTTAAAGATTAATTTTTAAAGCTCTTTTTCTAAGGCTTTTTGAATATTGGATTCATTAGAAACTATCTAAATAATTTAGGATTGATTGCTTCAATCGTTGTTGTAACTCCAGGAACGACAAGAGTCTTTCTCACACACTTTTGCTTCAAAATCAAATAAATAGTCTTAACAAAAATACTCAATGATCCCAACATCTGAGTAGCCATAATAGCATTGATAAGGCCAACTAGCAAATCATCGATGGTTTCTTTAAACCCTGAAGGAATGTTAAGTAAATTGATAGCACAGAAAACGAAAATCAATGTAATTCCAAGTTCAGAAATCGCATTTGATAGATTCAAGATTTTCTCACCAAAGGGTCTAAAAAAAGCAAGATAAACAAAATTCTGTATATTTCTTACACATCCTGACAAAACAAGATTTAAAGAGAGCTGGACAATAGGAACATCCTGCAAAAAAAACTGAATAATCATGTAAGCAATTCTTCTTGTAAAGAAAAAAAAGTAAAACTGAGAGCTTCCAAGTCCTTTATCATTGTTAAACTCATAAAACAACGTTCCCCAATTCGCTTGAACTTCTTGATTTTCATTACTTATCTCTTCCCTTTTCTTATAAGTAAAAACAAAAAACACAATAGGAGTAGCAACAACAATACCCTAATTTTTTATTACCGCAACAAGGAAGCAAACAATGAAATTAATAGCTTCGACCCAAAAAAAACTCGGAGTAGTTAAAATCCCAACTAAAGCAGCAGCGAAAACATCTAAATAAGAAGTGATCCAAAATCTAACAAAAGCTCCATATTTATAGTTCGCCAAACTGTTCATAATCTTTCCCTTTATAAATGGAATAGAAAAAGGTTTAAATCTTGTCAATTTTGACGAGAGAAGAGTAATTAAAAATATTGCAATCATGCTAAGAAATGCAGAAATATAACTCCCAATGTTAAAAAGTATCAAATGGTCTTTATACCCGAATTTGAAAGCCTTTTCAAATGGTTTAACTCCTCCTGTTCTAGGAACAAAATAAATAAAAATGTTAGGAAACATGTTGTATTTTTTTAAACCTTCTAAGTAGCCTAGAAACTTCGGAGGTAATTCGATTGAGCTCATTGCCATGAAGCACAACATTTGAATAGTATTGATAAAACTCCATAAAGAAGCTGGATTTGGATTTGCCATTGAAAGTCCGATACTTGTAGAAGTGTATGTCATTGTAACAGTCTCACTTGTGGCTTTAGCTTCTTTTTGCTTTTGTATTGAAGTGATTTTTTCTTCAGAATAAAGTGATTCAGTCAAAGAAGTTGTCAGAAGTTGGCTGTTGTAAATAGAATATAAAGGTTTTGTGAAGTTTACTTTTATCTTAGTGTCAGTCTTTATCAACTCACTTGATTTGAAATCAAGTAAAAATCTTAAATTTGTCCATTTTTTTATTGAAATCTCTTTAATTTTTCCTGAAGAAAGAGAAACTTCTAAGGAGTCTAGTGTCAGATCTTTCAGTAACTGGTCCTCAAAATGAAGATAAACCGAATTTCCGTTACTTGTTAAAAGTTTAGCTTCGAAGAAAGCTTTGACACATGAGTTGGTTCCATTGAAGCCGAGTTCACAAAAGCATTTCTGATCTTTTAAGTTAGCATTTTTGACACACTCAAGACATTCACTGCCACTTTTACATGTTAAGCAAAGTTGAGGGCAGGTCGTACAAGTGAAGTTATCATAATATTGGTAAGATTCACAGTTCCTGCACTGTTGAATTGCATAATCAAGAACCAAGTCAGCCTTACAAGAACATTCACCTTCAAAGGAAGTATCTGACCCAGATGAGCAAGATTCACAAACTTGATCATCAAAATCCTGGCATAAGGAGCATAAAGGATCATTACAAAGGGAGCAGGAGTCGTTTCTTCTACATCCTTGAGAACAAGATGGCAAACAAGGACTGCAGTTGTTATAACTTGGACCCACCCAGTACTCGTCTATTTCACAGTCAATAAGACAAGACCCATTATAAGGGTATTCACAGAAATCTGGTATTATTATTTGTCTCTCAGTGTTGAACTTGCCGGAGAATATTGAAAATTCATATATAAAACCTTTAAAAAAGAATTGGGAAGATTTTCCTATTGTGAAACTACGGGAATTGTAGTGATTTGGAGTGAAATATAAAGAATTTGAAGATAGATCATAGAATTCATCATTTAGATATAGTTCGAAGGTTGAAATACTAGAGAATTTGTAGAATATAGTTATTTTTAACCATGATGTAAATAGTTTTTCAGTTAAAAATAATGTTTCAGAGATATTGCCGAGGGTGTCATTTTTAAAAATCTTCACAGTTCCATTATCCAAGCAAAAATTCAAAAGATCATATTCAGGTAACGACATCGAAAAATAGCAACTTTTTAAAGACTTAGTATTAATCCAAGAGTGAACAGTCCAGTTAATAGGTAAAGTTAAATTTCTCTGTATCCATTTCCCAAATGGTGCAATATTAACAACTGAAGATTCCCCATTAAAGTAAAAACCTCTTAAATAGCTCACAAAAGGATCCTGCACATCATAACTAGGGTAAAACTCATAAGAATTCCCACAAATAATCTGAATTCCTGCAACCTGATCATTCCAAACTCCTAAATTCTGACTAAAATTCGTATAAAAACTAGGTCCTTCATATGTTTCACATACTTCTACGCTACTTCCCGAAGGACACCCAACACAAAATCCTTTAAACTTAAAAAGTCCATCTTTGCATTCAACACAATCATAACTTGAATTACCTGAGCAAGTCAAGCATGAGTCATGACAACTAAAAACTTCAATACAAGTGAGTTGAGTATAGTTAAACCCACTACTGCAAGTGCAGATCCCTCCAACAAGTACTGCAGACCCGAAGCACTCAAGACATGTATTAAAACTTGAACATTTTAAGCATAAAGGATCATTGCAGATTGTGCAAGTATCTGGATTACTGCAACCATTTAAGCAGTTAGTCCCGCAATTTAAACATGAAGGCAAATACTGAAAAAATAAACAATTTGGTAAAATATCTGAAAGGTCAGATGGCCCTTCTGCGAGATTTACTGTCAGAGGATGCCAATAATTATACACCTCGAAAGAATAAATAAACCCAGAAAATCCTCCGATTTTACTAGTTCTTAAACTTGATATTGAATCTTTAAATCCGTCCATTTCATGGAAAAGGGAAATAAATGGAAGATTTGAATGAGGATTCACTCGGGTCTGGTCAACTCTTGCAAGAAAAAATTCAAAAAGCACCCAAATTCCAAGACTGAAAGACCCACTGAAAGAATTTTGAATATTTCCATTGAAATCTCTTACTTGCGCTTGTAAACAGTTAAAACTTGAAATTCCAGTCACACAGTTCGTTACTTCTAAAGACAAAACAGTTGTTATATCTTGAATAATCAAAAGTCCTCCTAAACTTTCAACCTTTGCCCATATTCCGATCGTTATCTCAGGAGCTAAAACAACTTGATTATTAGAATCAAATGCAAGAAAACTATTCACATTAAAGTAATATCCTCGCCCAGGGATAATCCAAGGGTCATCATTTTCATAATTTGGGTAAAACATTGAATTAGACCCTGCATGGAAGTCGATTCCGCCCTTCTCATCATAAAAATCATTAAAAAAGCTATCAAATCTCACAAAGATCATTTGAACGTCAATCATTTCACAAGAGTCAGAAACAGCTGAACTGATCCCTGGACAGTAATCACTTGGAATGCAAAGAGTATAAACAGGGAAATACTTATAACCTGAAGAACACTTCACACAGTCACTTGAAGCTCCTCCAACACATGAATCACAATTTAAAGAACAGCTGAGACATTGATTTAAACTTGAATCTAAGTAGAAGGTCACATCACATTCACATAATTCCGAAGTGTTTAAAAATGAATTCGTGGTGCATTGAATACACTTTGAAGAGTTCATCATTTCACATAGTTCGCATAAGGGACTTTCACATAAAAAACAGTCAACTGAGCGCAAACAGCTGATTGAACAACTAGAGAGACATGATTGACAAGAATTTGAGCTGAAGTAACTGGTATGTGAACAGGTTTCTAAGCAATTAGATGACAATGGACTCACTCCACAAGGTAAAGAATTCAATGAATCAGTCAAGTGGTAAGGATCTGAAAATATCTCGATTAAGTAAATAAAACCAGTGAATCCGAAACCTTTGTCTGAGCCAAGAACAAGAGGAATATTCAAATTTTCTTCCAAAAAGTCATTTTCAAAAGACAGGATTTTTGAATAGAAAGAGTTGTAAACTAGGTTCATAGTCGTTAAATACTCCCCTGGTTCAAAGCTTATTTTATTTTCAATGAAATTCCAACTATTCAGAGTCAAAGCATCAGGATTTTCTATATAGTAGTTAGAATAAGCAGAAATAACATTAAAGTACATCTTTGTATTTCGGTTTAGTTTAAAGTTATCATTTGATTGATCATTTTTTTTATAGTAAATATCTCCGTCATTTATAATATAAACCCAAATTCCAATAGAAATTTCAGGACCAAAAACCAAATCAGTGACTTTCAAGTACTTTGAACTCGTGAAATAATACCCTCTTCCATGTACTGGAAGAGGATCATTAATATCGAGTGAAGGGTAAGCGCTTGTCGTATCTGCTCCGAATTTTACGTTTTGATAGGAACTTGAGTTGAGGATGTACAAAAAATTCATTGAAAAAATGTTGGAGGTTGATAAAGTGCATTCATTGGAAACTACTGAGTACCCTGTAGGACAGTTTTTAATGCAGATGTTTTTATAGAGGAAGAGGCTGAGATAACATTCACTGCAGCCAAGGCCTTTAGCAGTGAATAAGCAAAGTCCTTTTACTGTGAAAGAGGTTCCATCAACATCCACGTATCCGGGTGAAGGAGAGATGCTGTTATAAGAGCTATATGATGAGAAATAACCCCATTCACATTGATAACAGTCTGAATAAATATAGTCTAGGCAATAATCACAAACTGTGCAGGTTAAGTCGTGTAATAGATTATTTGAAGAGTAGCATGTATTCAAAATATTACCATAAATTGTAGTAAAAGTCTGCAGATACCCTATCAAGTACAGCGAAGAATTAATCACTTTAGATGCGATTCCAAAAATTGAGATGAATCCTTTAAAACCATCCCCAATTTTCAGAACTTCATTGATACTATCACTTAAAATATATTGTGATTTATACGAACCTGTTTGAAAATCATTGCAGCTGTTACTACAAACTTGGAAAAAAAAACTTTGTTGATTAATATAACCCTGCACTTCTAAATATTTCCATCCAGAAATACTAACAACATAGTTTTTGAAAAAATAGTCAATTTCCCTGTTAAATTTCTTAACTTTCAACTTCGCCTCATAAGTATCAACATCAATTGAATCTCCTTTCCTGAACAATCTTCCATTATCAATAACAAAGATCCACATATAAATAAAAAATTCACCAGGCAATAAGAAATTCGACCTAGTTGTCAGGTATTGATTAACATCAAAATAAAATCCTCTTCCAGGAAACGGTTTTGGAACCATGCCATTTCCATCAGGATCTCCAAAAATTACAAATGAGCTTAACTGAGAAGAAAGCAGAGAAACTTTCATATTTTCACTACAGATACTTCCCCAGGAATACCCAAGTTTTAAATATCCTCTTCTACACGTTAAACAATTTAAGTAATTCGTACATTTTAAGCATCCTTCTGAGCATTGAACAGTGAAAGAAGTGCATTCTGAGTCACTATATCCCGTGCAAGACTGACAAGAATCAGTTGGACAAGGAGAACAATCTCCTGATCTAAGACACCAAGTGCCAGTCGAGGTGCACGATGAGCAAGAGAAGCAATTTCCATCCTCTTCATACTGATACGGTTCACAAACAGAAGGACTTACCAATTTTTCCCAATAAGTCTGATACTCATTCAAAACATTAAACATATAAATAAACCCTTGAAACCCTCCAGAGCTTTTCCCAATCTGCCAGGTATATTTTTCTAAGTTATTTTTAACAGAAATCGCATTTTCGCCCTCAAGAGTAGTCAACTGTTCTTCATTTGCATTCAAGTTTAAAACAGTATCAAATTGAGTAAGATAAACATTTTTCAAATCGACTGTCAGGTACTTCCATGAACTTGTAACTGTTAAAGTATCGAAACTATTGACCTGGTTTACCATGTTGCATAATAAATCAATGCCACAGTATCGGTAATTGAAATAAAAGAAATCTTTTCCGCCGATTACCAAGAAAGGCTCATCTCCTGTCACTGAAATGATGTCTCCTGAAGATAGGATCTTTACCCAAAATTCCATTGTTGTCTCTGGTGAAGGGATCAGGTTTGATGTGGTCTGAAGATAGCTTCCTGGAGGAAAGTAAAAACCACGGTCAAGGGTTGGAAAAG
This sequence comes from Stentor roeselii, assembly GCA_006503475.1. Taxonomy (NCBI): domain Eukaryota; phylum Ciliophora; class Heterotrichea; order Heterotrichida; family Stentoridae; genus Stentor; species Stentor roeselii. Next base: position 84,640 of record RSEH01000127.1, read on the forward strand.
GGTTTCCGATTGTGCGGAAAGTACCTGAAGGAACAGAAAAAATATCGACGGTTGAGATATCTAATGAGGAGTAAAGAGAAAAATCGACTTTTAATAAACGAACTGAGGAACTTGCTGTACAAGTGTATAATAGGTCGATATACCCTGTTGGACATGCACCAACATCTGTATCATCGCTAAAATAGTAAGGCTTTGAGCAGCCTACACAAAGATAACTAGAGCTGGTATCTTTTAGCATACATGCTAGCATTAGGATTGAAACCATTTATAGATGTTTGAGTTAATTTTTATTTGTGATTAGATTTAAATTGATTTTTAAGTAAAAGTCAGAAAATAGTTTCATTTCTTTTATAAGGAGCTTTGGTTAGCATAAATTTAGAGGGTATGGTCCTTGACAGAATATTTCATATTAGACATATTTATTCAACAGATAATATAATTTTCTTTTTATTTGAATACTTTAATTAATTAACATTCTTGATAATCTTAATCAAATAGTTAATGAAAAGACCTCGAAATCTTGAGGAATTTAAAAAAGCACCTTTTAAAGAAAATATACAAATTCTATTCGAATTATATATCAAGGATTTAAGAAATCTAGATCCTAAGTTAGGTCTTAATGTTTAGAAATTTCAACAGATAGTAAATTTATTGTAATGTTCAAGAAACATTTTAGCATCTTATATATACTTAAAACTAAGAATTTAAGTAGACTGATATAAAAATTTATAAAATTAACTTGATTCTGATGTAAGTGACTAGAGGAAGAGGTTCAATTTTAAATTATATTAGAATCGTAAATGTGATAAATTATTATCTTTTCTCATAAATAGCATTAGTTGATTTTATGTACATGATATAATAATAGTTAAACTAGTATTTTTTATTTACCTAAAAGATTCCTGCATATCATGAATGATTTTTATCTCATATAAGATTAAAAATTAATCAATAATGAGTCTTTCTATATTCAATCGAAGATACAAGCATCTGAACTACCATTTCAGAATTATAAGGCTAGCTTAAAATTAGAAAAAGTTTTAATTGATCATAAAGGGATAATGATCGAATTAATTTTGTACAAATTAAATTCAAAGTGATTTCAAGTTTTAATAAAGCATGAGATGTTTTAAAATAAGGTCATAATTGTTTTATCGGTTCAGATACACAAATTCCGAATAAATATTAAACATCCTAGACAAACTATGTTTAAAGATAAATGAAAGATTAATGCATTCTGATTTACCCGAAAATAAGCCTATTTATAATATTTCTATGCTTTGATAAAAATTTATGCATCATATATTTCATAAATTATGAATTATTATATAAGTTGTTGTAGTTTTTAGAGTAGGAACAGTATTTCACAACAAAATTTATATGGAAATATTGTTTGAATGGTACCTGAACAAGCAGAATACTAATCACTAATAAGGTATCTGGAGATGATTAATGAAATTCTATCACAAATAGAAGGACTGATGAGCAGGTCTACAAGAGGATCTTACGAGATTATACACGTTTGGACATGCATTGATATCTAAGTTAATACTAAAACTGAAAGGCTTGACAAAATGCACAGAGATAGAAATAAGAATGAAAATTTATCAAATAGTAAGGATTATTAAAACTACCATTATTAGGATCTTGAAATGACTTTTAATATTTTTTGTTAAATAAATTATTTTAAGGATGATTTCCAAAATTTAATGTCATTTACTGCCAGAGTATCAGTCGGAACTAATTTTAGGATAGTATAAGAAATAGTAAGATATATTTTGTATAGATTTTCGGCTAATCTTATACTTTTATGCTTTTTGAAAAATCAAAATAATATTCAAAATTTAAGCTGATTTAAATACATAATTCTTTCTAATTTTAATGAGATTACTTATTTAAATTATGAACATCGAAATATTTCAATTGTTTTTCGATATAATTGATCAATTGGTTAGCCTGAGATATCGGTTTATGAAGAAAGCACCATATATACTTATTTCAATAATTTTTAAACATTTTATATAAGATTTATTAATCTGAAATAGCAAAAGTAGCTGATAGATTAGAGCTAATTTACTACTCCACACATTATATTCAAATTAAATCAATTAACTAAAGGCATTATAATACCAAAGTTGATTGGTTTCTAGACCTCCAGATATTTTAAACTTAACTTGATAGGATCAAACTTTAAGATTTTCTCATCACTATCAGCGAAGTAAAAACATTGATTTTTGACTGAAAAAACAGGCTTAGAACTTGTGACTGAGAAGTGAATGTTGGTATTTTTCGTATGCCAAACATCAAGATCTTTAGTCTCAGCGAAATAAATAACTCTGTCAACAATTAGGAAGACAATTTCATCAAACTTAACTATAACATGACTACTTCCAATAACAATAAACTTAGCAATTTCTTCATAATTCTCATTTAAAGGATCAAATTTAAAAATTCCATTTCCAGTAGCAGATATCAAGAAAAAGTTCCCAAACAATGCAGCACTGGTATTCCTAACCTTATAAGGCAAGTCAGAAACGCTAAACCAAGCCATATGTTCCAAATCAAAATAGTTACTTTTTGCAGTAAAATCATTTCCATGAAGGTTACTCCCTCCAAACACATAAACTTTACTACTAAACAGCAAAGCCCCTGCTTGAGAACGAATTATATTCTGAGGAAGTTCTAAAAATGACCTTGTTTCTTTGTTTAGAAGATAAGCTGAGTTGAATCTTTCTGAACCGCAGAAGCCTCCGTAAATAAAGACTTGGGATTTGTTGATGCTGCAGATAGATGCAAGACTACGTCTTAGGCTCAAGGCTTCAAATGAAAGGTTTGATAGGGTTTCTTTGTCTTTGTTGAAGTAGAAAAGTGAGTCGCTTTTACTTGAGGTGAAGTAGAGATCGTCGCTTTTGTTTAAGATGTTGAACTCGTTTTGATTTGACTGGTGGTAGAGAAGGAGGCTTAGATCTTTTAGAGATGATAGGGCTTTTTCTATGGTTACTTGATTGAGGAATATGCTATGGAAAAAGGTGATATCACTCCGTTTAAACTCTTTTTCCGCATCACTAAAATTAGTAGGTATAAGAATTCTACCCTTACTTATCACATCCCTTAAGTTTTCCCTTAAAAATTTTAAAAACCTTTTCAAATCTCGAACAACCTTACAAACCTCATTCAAAACCTCCTCAACTCCTTTTTCAACTGACCCTAAAAATTCTTGATAAACAAAAATTGAATCTTTTATTACTTCGACCAATTGATCCTTATCTTTTTCTGTCACAGTTTTGAAGGCTGATGTGATCTGATGCTGAAGTGTAACATTTGAAATAAGATGGTTCGATATATGCCCTAGACAAAAAAGCCTTTGACTTCCATCACAAGGACAAAAGAAATCAGGTCTACTGAGACAATTTTCATAAGAGCAGAAAAAGTTCATTTATATTAAATATTATCCTAAACATTAGAATTAATCCCATCTTTAGTCCTGCTAAGTTTATATGCTTCATTCCTGGCAGTAGGCTGAACTATTTTAGGTGAAAAGTCAAAAGTCTTAGGCACAATATAATTTCCTTGCGAGCATTCCTTATTCCTCGAAACCTTCAGCGCTTTATTTTTATTAGCATTATCAGATCCCCTTAACAAAGAGATAGCCTGTCGCCGATCCCTAAGCATTTCTTCCAAATGTTTATAATAAATGAATTCTTTGATATCAACAAAATTATGAGTGACTTTATAATTCCTGACCATTTTCTGAATAGTTTCTTCTTCATTTCCCTCCTCATCGCCTTCAGGCACGAGATTCACTAGTTTCTGCAGAGAAGTCGAAGACAAGGTCAAAGGACGTCTGGGTGCCGAGTTTGCAGCTTTTGGCTTGATAACCGCTTTAGGCACAGAGGTATTTTTCACGATATCTTCCTTTTTTTTCGCATGTCCAGCCATTTCCGACCACAAATTAGCAGCAGCAGCAATAAAACCATCATATTTTTCTTTTCCTTCAGCAGGGTATAACTTTTTAAACCCTCCCATGTGACTTTCTTCCCATTTTTCCCTTCTTTCACAGATTTCTCTTGCTTTTTCCCATTTTTCTTCTTTAGTTTCTTTGATTTTCACGACTTTTTTACCTGGTTCGAGTTTTTTGCTTTGATGAAATTGTTTTCGATCTCGGACTCTAGACCCGAGAATGACGAGAGTTTCTTTAATGATTCGATGTTTTATTTTGTAGTCAAGAGGACTATCTGTGCTGAATGATGGAGAATGATTGACTTCTAAGAGAATTGGGTTCAGGTTCTTGTCGATTATCACGTCGAAGCCCAGTAGTTCAAAGCAAAGTCCTGAGGTTTGGTCTTCTGGTTGGCAGGATTTGTAGATGTGGGATAAAGAGGGCTGGATTGAACAGAGGGTTTTTAGGATTATGTCTTCTATTCGGGATTTTAATAGGGCTATGTCTTTTCCTTCTTTTTCTAGGTAGGAGAATGTGGATTTTAAACTACGCTTGTGACCTATGTTGTCTATGTCGGGGTCTTTGTTGAACTCGAATTTTGGGTTGTTTTTGTTTACTGCGTAGTTGGTCAGGTGCACGCACATATCATTAATATTCGCAGGATTAGGAGGAGCATATTGTTCAGTAGCCAATCTAGTAAGTCCATCTTCATGTATCATAACCTTCAACGGGTTACACGACAAAACCAGTACATAAATCCTCAAATCAAACTTAAGTCCATCAATAAGCAGTGGGTCATTCAAGTATTCCTGAACAACATACCTTTCACTAATATTAATATCCTCCAGTTTCCTAATCAAAAAAATCCCTCTTCCCTGACTCGATGCTTCCGGTTTAACAATAAAGAACTTTTTCTTATTAAGCTGCGACTTAAAGTCCGAGTAGTCCCCAGGAAGGACCCAAGTCTTCGGGAAAAATCCGAATTCATTCGGAAAAATCTTCAGCATTTTATTCAAGTTCCAAGCCAAAAAGTTCTTCTTGCAAATTCCATGCATTCCTGGAAAATGATTGATTTTTTGATACGGCTTCATCTTGGCAAGCTTGTCCATAGGAATATATGTATCATTCCAGGCAATGTCAAAGTCATCATTTTCGTTTTCAGCGATTCGCCAGCCTAGAGTATCAAGAATCACTTTTTTGATTACTTCGTACTCAGTGAATAAGATGTTGCAGATCAGTCTTGCCTTTCGAAGGACTGGCTTCGGGTTCTCGGTTTCTGGGTTTTCGGTCTGCATGATCATTGTTGATTTATAAAGTTCTAACTGTTAGTCATTTTTAGACTGGGAAGGGAAAAGTGGATTTGCTTGGAAGGGCTTTAGGATGAAAGGTTGTGGGAAATGTTGAAGTGATGAGAAGGGGAAGAATGGAACAGTTCTTCGAATTGCAAACCGGCATATTTTTTAGTATGGAAAAAAAATCAGACCCTTTTTGTCAGAAGTTCCAAGAAGAGTCTTATGATTATGTCAGTCAGTTGATAAGTTATCAGCAAGATTCTATCAAAGGGATGAATCGATTGAATCGTGATATTTCTTCAATGGTATTCAACAGGTAGTTCCATTCAACTCGAAAAGAATTCGACCAGGTTCATAAGGATGCCATGCAGTCTTATTACCAGAAAATGAGAGAGATTTATGAGGAAGAAGATAGAAAAATATCTGAAATTCGCTCGGCTAAGTACAGTTCTTTAGATTCACAGATGAAGAAAGTTAAACAAGTTCAGAATTCTTTTGTTAAACTTAAACTTTCTTTGAGAAAAACTGTACAAGTCTCGAAATCTTGGAAGCCGCATAAAATTCCGAGACCTGTCTGGGGAGAAATCTTTCAATATTGTGAATTGATTACTTTGTCGAAAATGGAAAGGGTTTGTAAGTCTTTTTTTCTTTTGCTTAATCCTTTGTGTGAATGCTCTCCTTCTCGAGGGGACCCCAGTTGTAGAAGCATTTGGATGAACTGTGCGAAAAGAAGTGTTAAAGAAAAGTACCCTGATGCTAATTGTAGCTATTTAAGAAGGGTAACTGTCAGAGACCAAGCTCCAGGATTATTTTCAAAATGCATCGACTCAATAAAAACATTAGGCTGTTCCAAAGGATTCCATGACTGGGAGCCAAGTCCCCAAAACCCTTCCTTCAGCATCTGCATGATCTGCACAAGAGGCTATAAACGTGAAACTCTCTGTTCCGGTATTTGTCCAATTCACCAAAAATCATGTTCAAACGAAAGCAGAATTTTCAAGACCTGTCCAAGCCATTCCTGCATTTTATGCAAAAGTCCATCACTTCTCCGTGCCTTCCAGATAATAACCCTTTTAAAATCCGAATGTGAAAATTACTCAATCTACCCATCCGTGAGTCTTTCATTTAAAACAAAACTAGATTAATTAAATGAAAGGTATTCTTGGAGTCTTCAAGACCGAAAAGTGTGCAAGTTGCAACAAGACTTTCACAATCACTTCCAAACGAAGAAAATGCAAAGTTTGCAGTAATTTTTAAACAGAAAAACTCTTTTGTCGCTCATGTAGTCTGAAAGAAAAAGACCGAGGATGTTACAGCAGGTACTGCATTCAATGTCATTCAATTATTCAACAAAAAGCGAAATCTTCTGAATTAACCCAGCCTCGAAGTGAGTCAAGTCAAAAAATTTCTCAATCTAAAGGCCCTGTTCAAGAAGAAATAAAAAAACCTGCTAAAATGCCGACTTTCAGACAGTCGATAAATCGTAAGAAACTTTCAAGTTTTATTGAAAATCCTGTCATTGTTGATATTTCTAGAGTTTCTTATGCGAACCCGATAGAAGCCTACCTGATAGAAACTCAGCATTACTCAAGTTCAAACGTCACTTTTTTCTCCGTCACAGGGCTGAAAGACCGGAAACAGTACAGCATGAAGCGAATCCTACCGAAAGACAACGAAGAACAAACTCTTATCATGCAAGAGATAAGTCTACATTTAACCAGTCGTCATGAAAACGTGATTCGTTACTTTGAAGTCTTTTTATATGAATCTTATATTTGGGTTATTTTAGAAGACTGCAGGTCTACTTTAAATGATTTGATCAGGAGTCAAGCTGGGTTCATTCCTGAGAAACACATGAGCTTTATTTGTAAAGAAGTACTTAAAGGACTTGAATATTTACATTCAGAAGGAAGAGTTCATCGAGATGTCAGAAGTCGTAATGTTATTCTGATGGCTTCTGGAAATGTTAAACTTGGGGACTTTGGATACTCGGCGCAGGTCACTGAAGATGAAAGACAAACTCAGTTTAATCCTAGTTGGATGGCTCCTGAATTGGTTTTAGGGAAAAGTTATTTGGATACTGTTGATAGCTGGTCACTTGGAATTTTAATTCTTGAAATGGCTGAAGGAGTGCCTTATGAAGGAGAACCTTATGACTTGGTCATGGAAAAAATTGTTAATAGTCCTGCTCCTAGATTGATGAATAAGTTCAAATGGACAAAAGAAATACAGAATTTCGTTTCTTTGTGTTTGCGGAAAGACCCAGCTGAGCGGTTGTCGAGTAAGGGACTTTTAATGCATCCTTTTATAGAAGAGCATGATGATCAAGGATCGAAAAATCAGTTTAGTGAGTATTATAACCAGTATAAGGGGTAGATTCTTTTTGAGTTAATTGAGAATTTGGATGATAATTTTTTAATTAAAAAATAGAAAAAACTAGGATTTTTTGTTATTTTTACTAGCAGCTGTTGTTTTGTATATTAAAAATTATACTCAAATAAATCAAGTGCTTTTCAATTAGAATTGAGATTTTTTTCTTCAAAAATAAAAAACATTTAAGTTAAGAGATAGTATTGAAGGAAACGTGAGAGAGTATTGAAGAAAGGAAGAGATAGTTCTTATTAGAATAGAATTTATATTTTTTTGGTTGTAGTTTATTGGTAAAGTTAAAAGGAATATTTATTTGAACTATAAGGATAGGATTATTAAAATTTTCATGAGTTTATTAGTTAAGGACTATTGAAATAATTTGAATCCAACTATCGTTCACCTTTTCAAAAATTTCAATTTGTTCCTACAAATAAACATATCTTATATTTTTGAAGCATCAATTCAATTAATTTCGCATAATCTGAATGCTTTATATCGATTCATAAACGAACATTATTAGTGTTGAAATTGAATAATAAAAACCTATTATTCATCTTTTAAATACTGGATAAATCTTTAAAAAGATAATAACTTAAATATTTCTCAGTTTTTATTGTCATTTAAAAATATTTGACTGATTCTCACAATAAAAGTGATAAATTTCCAATATACAGTTAATAATATCGAAGTTTTCAAAGTAAATCCTTTAAATAATCTAATTTAATTAACGATACTTCGCCCCACACATCATGCAGAAATTCGCTTCAGGCACAGAAGTAAAATAACAAGAAGGACACCTGATGGCGGAAACAGTTTCTTCCTGCTTACTTGCATATTTGCATGACAACTGATGAAGTTTCATATTTCCTTGAAAGACCGTTTTCCGACAATGAGGACATTTCGCAAAAACTTTCTTTTCCTTGAAGCTTCGCCGTCCTTCAGAGTATCTTTCAATAGGAATAAAGTTCAAAGTTGTGTTAGGAGATCGTTCCAAATTACCTTTTGACAATGATGGACTCAAAGAACAGGCCTCTGCCTTCATTTCTTTTAACTTAGAATTGGAAATAGAAGGCAACTTGGTACTTGGCTCTCTATATAGAGGAGGTGGTCGAGGTTTATGAACTATATCTTTACATTTCGGTATATGACGATCTGCGGGTAAAGCAGCGAACTTCCGATGACATACAGGACATTCTATTAAATCTTCAGATAAGTTAAGAGGAGGTTTTAATTTGATAGGACTGTGTCCTTTTTCTTCTTCTTCAACAATTTTTCTGGCAAATCTCATTTTGTTGATGAAGTCTTGATGCTGTTTGTTCCAGAGACGATTTTCGAACTCTTTGGAAAATTTTATCTTTTTTTTTGATTTGATTGAAAAAGACTGCTCGGAACCTGGAAACAGCTTCCGGGTGATGTCGAACGTTGGTCGATTTTTCACGAGGTTTTCACAGATCAATTCGTGTTTTGATATCCGGTCTGGTAAGAATTTTCTTCCGCATGTTTTGCAGATAACTCGAATGTCTTCTTGGTTGAAAATCGACTTGATAGACAGATGACGAGATGTGAATGAATCGTCGACATCAGGAAAATTGCAGGATTTCAAATGGGGGTTGAATTCTTCAGGTCTTAATTGTTTTTTGCATTGAGGACAAGGAAAGTAGTCGTCTGGGACTTCTGGAGACTTGGAAGTCCTTTGAATGAAAAAACTCATGATCTTTATTATTTCAGGAGGATATGGTAGAAATTGATTGATATTATCAGAAGGAAAAATTAATTATCAAGTAATTTTAAATACATGATATTTGAAAAGGTTTGTATTAAAATATCTTATAGGTAAGGTTAAAATTGATATGATTTTGAATTCGCTCTAAATCTTATATAAAATCATTTAGATAAATAAAGTTTCCTAAAATACCAGCAGATTTTTTTAATATTTTCAGATTCCAGTATTTATTAATATCGACTTTGTAAATGCTTCCATAAATCCTTTTCTAATTATTCAGCTTTCCTCTTATCTTTTCTACTAAATCATAAGGAAACAAAATCTTAGATTCAGGTCTGAAGCACAAACCAAAGTAAACCCTCATCATCTGCATTCTTTAAAATTTTAGATAATCTGAGACAAAAGTGTATTATTGTAGATGTTCTTATAAATGGAAATACCAAACCAAGACCAAGACGAAGTATTCGCACTCAAGCTTGCCCTTCAACAGGCATCTGAATCAATAAACGAGATTCTGATAACAATCGAAAAAGACCCTAACATAACTTCAGAAGGTGTGCGAAATCTCATCAAATTCAGCTTAAATCAACTAATCGAGTTAAGCCTTCCAGAACTTCAAACCAATCCAGACCCAAGAAACAAAAATTATCAACAATTGCCACTATTTAACCCATTACAATCAATGCAAAAAAGGCCGAATCACCCTGTTCAACATTTTTCAAAAAACAATTCTTCATCTGGTTTGATTCCTGGAATAGTCAATCATCAGTCATCGACATTAAAATCAGTGATGCCTTCACCACAGTCTCTTTTTCCCATTAACCCTTTGAACCCTTATAAACAATCGAGCAACTGCGGTGACTTGATGCCGAACATGCAAAATACTAATCCAAATAAAAATCCTCCTTTCTATCAAGTCAACTCTGAAGAGAACTATTTAAGTGCGACGAATAAAAGCAAGATTAAAAATTTTATGAATGCAAAATCTTCAGATAATCTTGAACCGCCGAATAATTATGGAAATTTGCATCTTCCGAATAATGGGCTGCCAGTACCTTCTATGTTTCAAGGGGTGAAAAATCCACCGTTGAATACTTCGAATTCAAATTTTAATAGAACTTCTGCTCCTTCATTATTGAAAAAATCTGCACATTCAGGGGGTAATTATGAGTATCAAAGTAACGAGGAGTATTCGCCTGGCCCTCCTTTGACTGAACCTCGACGATGCGATGTTTATGAAATTCCTCAAGGTTTAAGTGGACCTCCTAAAATAGGCACTGGGGTTTTAGGACCTCCTCAAATCGGCCCTGGGGTGTTAAGTGGACCTCCTCCTTTAATGGGCCATGTGAAGTTAGGTCCGCCTAATTTAGTATCAGCCCCTTCGTTGTTTTCTGGACCTCCTCAGTATTCAGGCCCTCAGTATTTAAATGGACCTCCTCCGTTGTCTGGCCCTCCGATGTTAGGAAGATCTCCTCCGTTGGCTGGCCCTCCGATGTTAGGGGGACCTCCTCCGTTGTCTGGACCTTCGATGCTAGGCGGACCTCCACAGATGCCCGGCCCTCCGATGTTAGGTGTGCCTCCTCAATTTTCAGGTCATTCTAATATGAGAAATCATTGTTCGCCTAATCTACAATTAGGTGGTCCTGGATCATCATCTTCTCTACACTCACTAAAGCCTTCACTGCCAGAAAGTTATTCCTCATCACCAGGTTACCCTTCAAGTATAAAACCTCCAAATCTACCCTCAAATATTCAAATGAATCCCCCAGGGTACCCCTTATCACAAGCTGGAAATTCTCCATATTCACATGAAAGTTCTTATCAAATGATGCCCTCTTTAAGTATTCATTCAAATGATGAACTACAATTTTATCCATTTGAAGTCAAAAACATTCCATATGTTTTGAAAAGCGAAAAAAATGAAGAAAATAAAAAACCTCGTGAAAATTACACTGAAAAAGAACTTGAAGACCTTAATTCTCATGAATACAAATTACAGCCTAACCAAACAAGAGAAGAATGCCAAATCTGCATCATAGATTTTGAAGAAAACTGCAAAATTACTTTTCTCAATTGTTTGCATAGGTTTCACACAGATTGTTTAAAATTGTGGCTTATGAAAAAAAATGAGTGTCCTGCTTGTTTGACGAAAGTTTTTCTTGAATCGATGTGAATTTAATTAAAAATCAGATTTTAAGTAGTTTAGGGTGGAATTATTGATTGGAGTTATTTATATTAGAGTTATTGATATTGGAGTTATTAGGGAAGTGATTTAGATTTAGAAGATATTATAAATGCAGGGGAATAATTCTGACTTAGATGAAGTTTTGGCTTTAAAACTTACTCTAGAACAGTCAATCGGGTCGATTAAAGAAGTTCTGTCTGAAATCTCAGAAAATGCAGAAATAACACCTTCAATTATTAGAACCTTGATAAAGTTTTACCTGGAAGATCTCTTTAACATATCAAAAACTGAGAAAATTTCAGAAGACCCAACCGAATCCTTAGAAACTGAATTTCCCAGTCAACCCGTTCTTCCAAAACCTCGAAATAATCTGCCAAGTCCTCAATCATTTTTAATGAATCCAATTACCACCGACCTGAAAAATCAACAAAGATTTAAAACGATTGATCAGAACCCTTTAAACCATGGAAAATTTAATATAAAAAAAAAACCCTTGAAATCCAATAATCCTCTCGAACTTGAACAGAATCAATCATTATTTCAGCCTTCATTCAATACCAGCTCTCCAATGGGATCATTATTTCAGCCTTCCTTCAATACCAACTCTCAAATGGGATTATTCAGCCCTTTCTTTCATCAGCAAAGCGAAATGGCAAGATATCTGGTTGATTCAAAACCTGTCCCCATTGACTATGCCCCGAAAATCAAGAGTAAAGCTAAAAGTATTAAAAATTCAGCACCAAATGTAGCGAATTTTATCTTTAACAAACCTGGTGAAGAAAAAAGACCTGAACTTCCTAAAAAACGTTTTCGTGACTTTTCCTCTGAAATTAATAGTCATGGGAATGATAAACCTGAAAATTTTCATCAAAAAAATGATAAAAATTCAGAGACTCGTAAAGGATTTTCTACCGATGAACTCAAAAACTTGTCATCTATAAGGTACAGTCATGAGAATTTTAAAACTAAAGAAGAATGTGATCTTTGCCTTGAGGAATATGTTGAAAATGTGAAAATTACTTTTTTGAACTGCTTTCATAAGTTTCACACGAATTGTTTAAAGGAATGTTTGAAGAAAAAAAACGAGTGTCCTGTTTGTCTTTCAGAGGTTTTTTTAGAGTAGTTAATCGTTAATTGAAAATTTCTTTAGAATAATTCTTTAATCATCTAGTTTTTGACAACCAATTAATTATTACCTACCTTTAATCATTCGAATCTCTTCTGTTTTTCCACTAATACTCTCCAACTCTCTGAAAACTCATCTAAGTTCGCCATAAACTCATCCTGGAAGTCTACAACTCCTTCAATTTTATCAGCAACAAGAAGTTTCGGTACCATTTTTTTTACCTGCTCTCTTTTCATCCTACCTTCTAAATATTCACTTGACTTTTGTCTAGGAAGACTAAATTCTTCCTCTTGCAGGAGATTTTTCTTAGAAACATAAGAAATCTTTTGAGCAAACGGCTTTTTTATAGCACTTTCTTCAGAAGCGACTTTCAGAAGCTCTTTTTCATGAAAATATTGAAAATCTCCAAAACTTTCCAACTTTTTCTTCGAAACAAGTCTTAATTCCTGCACCTCATTCATTAAAATAATGCTTCTCAAATAAACCTGTTCAAAAATTCTTTTAAATCTGCTTAAAAAGAACTTAAATTCTTTAAAACCCTTTGAAAAATCATCAAAAACACATAAATATTCCCTGATTTTCGAGTTACTCAAAGAACTTCCAAATTTTTTCTCAATTTTTTCCACTTTTTCCTGAATATCTTTAAGAACCTCTTTCGAATTAAAAGCTAAATCTTCATTATCCTGCTGATTATTCAATTCAAGTTTCAATTTAATAAAAGTTGTATTCAATTTCAAGTTTTCCTTCAAAGGTTCAACATTTTCCAACAAGACCGGCGACAAACTTTTAATTTTTTTAAATTCTTTGACATCAGCTTTAACCCCATTTGCCCCAAACTTAAGATTTGGCGGGAAGACTGAAATTTTTTTCTGCCTGTCGACGACTGAGAAGCCTGAAAAGTTGTTCTTCAGAAGACTCCCATCTCGAGATTTGAAATCTTGAGGCTTCATTGTTATTTATTTAATGTTTTTTAAGAGAAATCGGGACTTCACAGCGACAGACTGGGCAAGTCTTTTTTCTTTGAAGCCACTCGATGATGCAGTCCTCGTGGTACTTGTCCAAGCAAGTCAAAGCGATGCAAAACTGGTTTTTTTCGATTGGATCGTTGCACACTGAACAGACTTCTGGCAGGGTGCACCCTGATTTAAATGAGATGAGTTGCGAGATCTCCTCGACTGTGAAGCCGTTGCCTTTGTCGAAGTTGTGCTCGTCTAATTGACCCAGTTGCTCATATGTCGAGTTTTCTCGAATTTGAGAAGGGTTTGGGCCAGGTCTTGAAGATGGCAGCAAGGGTCTTGAGGATATCGGATTTATTCGAGGGTTTCTAACGAATGAAGTTGGGGTGTTAATATTTTTCATTGGAGTGCTGCTTTTAACTCTTGAGTTTGGGACTTTGTTTGAGTTTAGAGAATTTGAAATTTTTTTTGGGGCTTGAAGGATTTTTTTTTTGGAAAAATCGGGGATTTTTTTTGATGGGATTTTGGAAGCTTTGGGATTGAAATTTTGAGGCTTTTCTTCTTCGAATTTTGAAGGGTTTTTAGGGGTTTGAATTAGAGGGTGCTTGACTTCTTCTTTAAATTGAAGGTTTAAGGCATCTTTAGGAATATTAGGATGGGCTTCTTCTTGGATTTCATAAATTTTTAAGCCTTTTTCAGGAGGTTTAGAATTATTGATTTTTATATCATTTTGAGATTCATTGATATTTTTTTTTGGATTTCCTTCTTTATTGACTTGAGGATGGTAATTTTTTTCAACTGTTTTCGAATTAAACTTAAAATATTGATTTATGTTAGAATATGAAGAATTTATGTTTTTTGTACTTTCAATTTTTGACTCTAAAAAATCAGGATCATTTTTTTTTGTAATTAAATCACAAGTAGGTCTAACATCACCTTGAACTTCAAGTTTATTTTCATTATTATTTGGATTGAAAGGAATATGAATACTTAAAACTTCTTTCTCGCTCTCTTTATTTTTCATAAATGAAATCGGAGCATGTCTTTCCAAATTATTTTTATTTTCTTCATAGTTTTTATGATCAATCTTTTTATCTCGATGGTTAAAAGGACTGCAAGAATTATTTAAGCCCTTCGGTGAAGATGAAGAAGAGGATCTAATTCTTTCCATAATATTTATATAATTATAGATATTTTCAGAATGCAGAAATTACTAAAAGCTTGCCTCATGAAACTATAAAATTTTTCATAATTTATCAACTAATCAGCGGCAATGTTATCGTACCCTTCGGCTTTATAGAGCCAGATTCAAAGACCTTTAAAGTCTTTTCTTGAACTACCCGTTCACCTTGCACTAAAGCTTCAAAAAATTCTATCCAGGCGCAATATTCTCCAATCAGTGCTTTAATATTGGTTCCTGCAAGAACTTCTGATTGGATTTTTTCGAATTCGGATTGAATTTCTAATCTAAGCTTTTCCATCGCTTTGAAGTAGAGATTTCCGGCAAATCTTATCAGAAGAAGGGTCATAAGCATTAATATTCCACTGATAACTGCCCAGATAATCTCGGTGAAAATAAGACAGAGAATTAGTGAAACTGAAGAGACAAAGTTGAGAAAAGTCAAGATGCACTTGGTAAAGACGTAATATAAAAACGGAGTATTAATCAAAAGGTTGATTGAGTGGATCATTTTTTGGTAGTCATTTTGCTCGATTTTTCCATACAACAGCAAGTTCTGTTCAACTTTTCCCGTAAACTTCTGCACAAACAAAAACTGTTTCAAATGCAATACATGCTGATTATAATTCCTAAGAGGTGGATTAGGAAACGAAGGAGGGTCCCAGATCCTCCAAATATTTTCGCTATTTCGACTCATTATAAATGGACTTCGGCAACCCGATGCCTCTTCGCCCCCGAATGAATATCTGCAGATACTGGTAAATCCAACATAGCAACCGCGAATACGGTAAAAGTTCTCTACTAATCCACGAAAAAGCCTGTTCAAAAACATCCGAACCTCCATCAGCGCCAGTGCGCCCTTCAAGTTTAGCGAATTCCCGAAAGCCTCAAAGTTCTAATTCAAAGCAGCACCTTCCAGAAAGACCAGAAGTAACAAAATCTAAAACAGGTCAATCAGATTCAATAACCCGAAACAATCTCCCTTCAAAAATAATTCAAAACGCAGGAAAAATCATTCAAAGTTCAACTTCCACCTATTCAACCCTTTCAAATAAAAAAGTAGCAGCATATCAAGCCCGTCCTCTTCCAGCAAGTCCCGGCTTCGAAGCTCCGAAAGTTCAAAATTTAAAAACTTCTACTTTAAAACGACCTTCATCTAAAGCTGCAATTCCTGAATACGCTTCAGGCGCTGATGATCGGGTGCAGTGCCGGAAGTGCAAAAGGAAGTTCAACCCTGACAGGATCCAGAAGCATCAAAGTGTCTGCATCGGGCCTATCAACGAGTTTGTGGAAAAACCTGTTCCTCGAGTGCAGAAGAAAAGGAAAGTTGGAGTTCCTTTGTGGAAGAAGCAACATCTGGACTTTATCAACAACGTCAGATATGCTAAAAAAATGACTTTAGTGCAAAAAGCTGGAGGGGATATTCGGAAGATTCAACCACCTGTGCAGCATTATGACCCTGCGTCGGACTATAAGCAATGTCCTTACTGTTCACGAAAATTTAACCAGGAAGTAGCTTTGCGTCATATCCCGAACTGTAAAAACATCATCAACAAGCCGAAACCTCCTCCGAAGGCAGCAGTTAGAAGTTCATCGATTCCAGTGAGTCAATCAATTCAATGCAGAAAATGTGGAAATCGAGTGAATCCAAATACAAAAAAGTGTCCTTTTTGCAGATAATTAAATAGTAACGATATCTTCATTAGAAGTGTTAATATTACTAGCAACACTTTTTCTTTTTTTTTTGGATTACAGCACTTTCCTTGTCAGTCAAAACAAGTTTAAAGCTGCTGGCACTCAAGTCGATGTTAGACTGAATTAAAGTGTTGCATATGTCGTCGAATAAAGAACTCACGTTGATACCGTCTTTGGCGCTTGTAAGGAACACTTTGGATTTTATGTCTTTTGCGTAGTCTGAGATCTCTGTGAAGACTTTTTCTTTAGGGACCAGGTCGCACTTGTTAATCGCGATGTAAACCAGGACTTCTTCAGGAAGGACTTCTTTTACTATCTTGTTGTACCATTTCTCGATTGAAGATAAACCGTCTTCTTTGCAAGCGTCTGTTACGAGTATCACTGCGTGACTGTTTCTGGAATACAGACTTGAAATACTGTCGTAACGCTCTTGACCTGCTGTGTCCCATATTGAAAGTTTTAGGGTTTTTCCATTGAGTTTAACTGAATGAGAATAAAAACTAGCACCTATTGTGCTGTCTACTTCTGCACTGAAGACTCCGTTTTTGTAGCGGTTTATTAGGCTTGATTTTCCTGAACCTGAATCGCCCAATAGCACGATTTTTGCCTGGACTTCTTCGGTGATCATATTGAATTACTTTATACTATAAAAGTACTGATAAATAATTAAGATCTTCAAAATCATCCAATTATTTGATTGGTAAATATTAGGATTAGAGTTTTAACAAAGATTTGTTTGAATTTCAGATAAATAGTAGGAGTATGGATAGTCAATAGTTTAGAGATAAAGGGTTTCTTAGTTCATACAACTATTTAAGATTAACTAGCTAAATTAATCAACCAGCCTTTTGCGATCACATAATTCGCGTCGATATTAGGATGATCATGATTATCGTTCATTTCACTCATGCGGTTGTCTGGGCTTATCAACTTCAAATACAAATAATTACCACTCACAACCTGTGGAAGGCGAATATTAATCTCATTGACAGTCCTGGAAATGAACTTTCCCCAAGCCAAAGGTTTCAAACATGATGCAACCCTATCGAAAGTGCAAGACAGGTATGTACCGTCTCCACCAACAGGACTGCATATTCCAGGAAATGCTTCTATTAAACTTTCATAAGTTTTAAAATTGTTGTATTTGTCGAATTCAGGGTCTTCAATATCGACATATTTTTCACTGCACAAAACAATAAAAGCTTCTAAAGGACATGTAAAATTACCTTTGCGACTGACCTCGACTTCTTGAATCACAGCTCTCTTTTTAGACCTGTTTGCACAGACAATATCTGTCGAGTCTTGCATCACATGTAAGTCATATTCTCGTCTTCTGAACTTACTCGGGTCGATTCTTTCGATTTTCAATCTTTTTACCTCTTCATCGATTTTTTTTTCGACTTCTTTTTCTGGTTCTTCGAATTGTTCTGAGACTATTTTTACAATTTGAGGTTTGTAGACCATGTACAGTTGTTGAAAAGACTTCTTTATTGTTGGCCCCATCACTGTCTTGTTCTTGAATCGTGGGTAGATGCTTTTGGCCACTATTTCGCAATCGTTTAAGATGCGAAGGATGTACTCGTAGGATTCTGGCTCTTCTTCTAAGGCATCTTCTAGCACACCTGCCGTGTTAATGTTGAGTTTATTGTCTCTTGAACAGTAATAAGACCCGTCGTCTTTGAAAAGGTTTCCCACCCAATACAAATCATGATCTCCATCGAAGCCCCCACTAGTAGCAAATCCTTTGAAGTTCAACAAAATCGGTTCCTTTTGAAGAATCTCAGAGATTTGGCTGAATTTTAAAAAATTCATTTCTGAAAATTTCGAGTAGCAAAGCGATTTACTCATGACATTACTGAGCAGATATCCTGATGAGCTGATTAAGTTGAAAAAGTCTTTACCCACTAAAAATGGTCCTCGGATTAATTCTTTATATGACAGGAAACTGAAGATTTCAAAAAGAATGTATTCTGGAAGTAGGTCCATTTTGTTTTATGGCTGAAATCTTTGATACGATATCTAAGTGTGAAAAATTTCAGAAAATTGAATGAAAATAATTCCAATACTTAATCTTTAAAAACATGAAAAATTGATTCAAAGCCAACTGGAACTCAACACCCTGTTAATACTTATCCCATTCCACCTTCAGTACTATTTAATAAATCCAATCCTCGCTAAATGTGTTTCTAAAATCGCCAACTCACTAGAACTATACCTTCCACTATGTCCACAATTAAGTGGAAGTAAATACCCAGCCCTTTCATACTCAAAGTGATGTCTTAAAGTAGTCATCTCATCTCGTCCAGGTGAAAACTCTCCAGAAGGTTTCCTAAAAAGCACCTGATTCTTCAAATAAATCAAAACTTTCGACAAGCATTTTTCCAAGCTTCTAACAAGTTCACAAATCTCTAAAACCAGCTGATTATTCGAATACTCATGTTCTTCAACGACACATTTCAGTTCATTAGTTGCCTCCTGAAGTTTCTCAAGAGCTTTAGCTCTTGTGATGTTTATTTCGCTTGGTTCAAGTGGGTAAAAACTTCCCCAGACATCAAGGACCATAAGCCAAAGTTTAACAGAAAGGAAAGGATCAGAGTCCATTCCAACTGCGCTGAGTGGTTTGCCTCCAGAGTCGATTCCGTCAACAATGGCGAAGACCCGATGTAAGAGCGAGTTGACACTTTCATCTTCGACAGGAACATCACTTTCTTTAGCCATTGGCTGGTAACTGCTTGTATTTGTCATGTCGATCAAACCAGTGCCTCGATCCAAGTCACTTTTGATGTAAATAATGACGAAATTCATCAATTTTTCTAGAGATTCTCTCATTGTTTGAGTCATTTCAGCGTTTAGGATATGACTGTATTTTTTTATGTTTAACTCGGCAGGCTTGATACCTTCAGCGACTTCGAGTCCTCGAGTTTCTATCAGCTTGACGGCTACTGCGGACTTGATGGAGATCAGGTCGTTTATGGTTGTGTCTTGAGAGTCAGCGGAGATTAGTTTGTAGCAGTTCACGTATAGATAGTCTGCTGAGCAGTCAATGTCCCAACGGCTGATGACCTTTAGCAAGTATCTGGCCCACCTCCCGAAGGAGTACTCAACGACTTGACTCAACCTGCCGAAGCCTCTATCAATAAACAAAAAGTCGATCTCACATCTTCTCGCCAGATGACAAGCGATGACCCCTCCAAGACTTTCTCCATGAACCCCAATAACTCCAGCTTTTTTCTTAGTTCTGAGGTACTCAACAATAGCTTCTCCATCTTTTTTTAAAGCATCTGGAGAAGGAAATCCTTGTGACCTGCCATATCCGCGGTAGTTCCAAAGTAGCACATTTATGTTGTTTGATATGTAAAGGTCTAGCCACTCGCTTTGGTAATACGCGAATTCGTAAAGACCTGCATTTGGATTGCAGAAGATCATTGTTGGAGCGTGGGAAACTTCAGAGTTCGATACTAACATGCAGTCAATTAAATTTTTTTCACTTTTTATCCAGATCTGTTCGCAGTCGTAACGACTTTCAAGCTCGATTCGCATCTGGTTGAATGTGC
The DNA here is from genome assembly GCA_006503475.1 of Stentor roeselii. Taxonomy (NCBI): domain Eukaryota; phylum Ciliophora; class Heterotrichea; order Heterotrichida; family Stentoridae; genus Stentor; species Stentor roeselii. Next base: position 104,661 of record RSEH01000127.1, read on the forward strand.
CTAAAGTGCTGTCGAAGAGGAAACGACGGATTTTTGAGGATAGGTTCACTGGACCGCAGGATTCTAGTAAACGGCTCTCGAGGTGAAGGCAACATTCGAAGGAGAGGTAGGCTGATGTGTTACTTGGATATTCTTCACTCACGATTCCCACCCAATCCTTAGGATCTTTAGCTTCATCTATAAACTCCCAAATACTCGTAACACTAGAATTCGTAGTTATCCTGGTCTTAGCAAGACATGCTTGAAACTCTTCCAACAACCCTAAAAGCGAGCTTCCATGACTCGTAAGAGTATTTCTTTCTTTCTCAATTCGATAAGTGTCAATAATAGTGACAATCATTCTCTTAGCATAAGTGGTAGCTTCAACAGAACGTTCTAAAAACTCAGTTTTTTCACATTCAGTACTTCGATCAAGTAGTATTTCTAAACAAATCCTTAAGTCCTGCACCCTCTGCAGCAGTTGAATAGTCATTTCGCGACAAAAGTGAGACTCAATCGAACGTTTCCAAAGCCAAAAAGAACCTGGAAAGACAGAAAGTCGCACAATTAGTCTAAACAAGAAAAAGAGACAGATTAAAAAGATGAGAAGAGAGACTGGGACAGTGAGTATCAATGAAATTAAGTAGAATATGTAGAATATTAGGCTAAGTAGAAGTACTACGAGAAGAACTGATATTAAAATAAGGACTTTGAATGACCTTGATGATGATTGCTCCATTTTAGTTTAATTAGAGAAATTTCCTGAGAATTTTAAATATTTTCTTGATCTTCTAACTCAAAGCTCGAGTGTACCTTATCCATTGCCCATCACAATTTTCTAATCAAATATCAACTTAATCCTATTCTAAACCCTACAAACATACGAGCTGGACTGAGTGATATACCTGACCCACCGATAAGGATTTGAATTAGCTTGTCCCGATATCCTCAAATACTTAATCTGCAACTTGGACACATTATACATACTAATTTCAAACTGCAGTGAAACCTGATTAATCTCCTTAATACTCGCAGGTCCATTCAAACTCGCTTTAGTCTTCAAGGCAAGTTCAGTACTTCCTAAAAACTTTTCAATTTTCCACTCAACAACCCGTTCATGTTCTTTAAACTCAGCACTTTGACCTGAAGGTTTTTTTTGCAGGTCAAAATTGACCCCGCTTGCAGTCCTGGGCATTGAAAACTTGACTAAAACATTAGTAGCAAATAATTTTTCAGGAAATAAGCTCTTTATTTTAAGACTGAATTCAAGTTTGTATTGGTTGATTTCTTCTACATAAGGAAAAATCCTGAAAGGAGTGTGGTAGTCTCCTTTTATTCTGTAGTTCATGACCACGAACTCACCGTCTGGAGGCGTGATTGACAGGATTTTACCGTCTTTGAACTCACTCGCGTTTACACATTCGTGGAAGTTGAAGTCGTCTAGGCCTAAACTGTAGGCGTTGCGAGACTTTTCGATTACGAGGTCGTCGTTTAATGCTAGTTGAAGCTGTGGGTTGCCTTTTAGGAAAGATTTCATTTGGATGCAACCGTCTAGCGAAGAGTTCATGATGTAACCGTTTGCGTTGAATAGAACTGTTAGTTTTTCGAGAACGTCTACGAAGATCTCGTTTTTTGATTTCTTGTTTGTCACTGGACGCTGGACTGCTGTGCAAGGGACTGAGTTGCTCATAAAGGCTGGCTTAAATGAAAAGCCGGAAGACTCTATAACGATGGGCTCATTCACAATAAACGGCTTGATCTGTTCAGTATAAGTACTCTGTGAATGTCCATAGTCAATCATTTCGTCTATGATCTCATAAATCAAGACAAAATTTTTCCTCAAAGACTCTTCTGATAAAACCCCGCAGTAGTCTTTTATCACTCTGATCATTCCAAGAAGCACCTCAAATATATGAGACGGAGAAGTGTTCTCCGTTGTTGTCCCGACAAAGAACAGTCCATTTCGCTTCACATAAATAAAATTCACTCCTTCCACTGAGAAGACTGGAGGAGCTTCTCCATCCCAGAGCTTGAATTTGCGGAAAAAGACCTCGTTTGTTCCTTTTACTAGGTCGCCTCGGAAGTCACGCGTAATGATTACGTCGCCACGTGCTGAGAGGACGAATAGTTGGGATAACATATGATGTTGTATTATGGAATAGAGAATGATCTATTTAGAGAACAAGAATGAAACTAGGTAGATTGATTTAAGTTGATATTTATCATTCTTATTTCTAGTAAAGTTCCAAGTATTATGAAATCATTTTCTTCACTTCAAATCGAATCATCTCGAATAAAAAAGGTAAATATCAAGAGATTATTCTTAATTTTAATTACTTTAACCTCTAAAAAGCCTTTTCCACTCCATCAGCCATCCTTCAATCCTCCTTTTCCCTCTATCCCCTTCTTCTCTTCTCAATCCACAACCCCAAGCTGTTAAATCCTAAAACCTCCTTCGCGGGTATTCAAAATGCCAAAGCTTTTAAAATGCCTAGAAAAAGTAATCAATAATGAATAATTATCACATATATGATGAAATAGGCCGAGGTAAGTTCTCAGTGGTCTACAAAGGTCGTAAAAAGAAGTCCTTCGAGTACCTAGCAGTGAAATCCGTTGAAAAGTCACGTCGCAAAAAGATCCTAAACGAGGTAAAAATAATGCATTCACTGGACAACGAGCACATCTTAAAGTTTTATAACTGGTACGAGACCCGCAATCATCTCTGGATAATCTTCGAGTACTGCGCAGGAGGTTCGCTCAACACAATCATAGAAGCCGACAAGAAGTTGCCAGAAAAGGTAATCCTTGAATTCGCCCAAGACCTAGTCTCAGCACTTTTTTACCTTCACAGCAATGGAATCATTTATGGAGACTTAAAGCCACACACAGTTCTTTTCACTGAATACGGAGTCTTAAAGCTCAGCGACTTCGGCCTTTCGAAGAAAGTCTCAGAACTAGTGCAATCTGAGGATAATAACGAGAAAAAAGGGACTCCTTTTTACATGGCTCCTGAATTGTTTCAAGAAGAAGGAGTCCCTTCTTTTTACTCTGACTTCTGGAGTCTTGGATGCGTTTTAGTCGAGTTGGCAACTGGCCAGCCGCCTTTCGTTTCGAACTCGCTTCAGGACCTGGTACAGAAAATATTAAATGAAGAACTTAGGCCTGTTGTTGGGTTTTCTAATGAGTTTAATGCACTTTTGAGTGACTTGCTGCAAAAAGACTGTTCGAAGAGAATTAGCTGGCCTGAACTTTTAGAACATCAGGTCTGGGGAAGTGACTCCGCGACTTGGACTGGAAATATGCCACAACAGCCTTTGTATGAAAAATACTTGATTTTGAAAGGACTTGCGCAAAGGACTCAGGTAAGCACTTCACAAAAAACTGTTGTTCCTAAAGTTGATCTTGTTAGGATTTCACAGAACATACATAAAAACTTATTAAGGGAAAGTAGGGAATATTCTCAACAGGAACTGGAAGTCGCTGATGTAAAATTAGCGGATAAGGACCAGATTTTAGACTTTGGAGAACACAAACAGGAAACTGAAGATACTGAAAAAATATCAGAGGAGGATGGGGAAGAGGAAAAAGTAGAAAAAAATGCTGAGATTATCAGAAATGAAAAAAATATCAAGGAAGAAAAAGTAGAGAAAAAAAGTGAACCTGGTAACTTTCGGCCTATGACAATTCAAACAAAAGTAAGAGAAATCACAATTGACGATAAAAACCACCAAAGAAGCAACAGTGCTCAATCAACTCCATCAAGTAAATCCCTTCAAAACGCTCCTCCAATCCTCGAGTTGATCCTTCACTCTTCCGACACAACAGTAAAGCCGATAGTAGGCAACAAAGAAATCGACAAGCCTTTAGAACTAAGTTTTTCAGTTCAAACCTTTCCATTCACAACACTATCCCAAGAAGAAGTCCTTCGTAAAGGTGAGTCATCCTCATTAGAAGACCATTTCCAAGAGATATTCTCAGCATTGAACTCTCCATCAGTAGACAAGCAGAACCTTTTAGCTTATTTCGAAAGCATTATCCTCAACGCATCAGTTGCCAACAAGTTAATAAACTCAGTCTTCGTAACCTTCTTCATAAAACTTCTAAAAACAGGAAAAAATCTCAACGTCAAGGCCCGAGTCTGCTCAATTCTCGGTCAACTCTTACGTCACAGCACCCTGATCAACAATGAGTTATCCCAAAGTGGTCTCTATCAAGGCCTAAGCGAGCATCTTCGAGATAAAAATGAAAAACTCAGCAGAAAAGCGACTGCAGCTTTAGGAGAGTATTTATTTTACGCAGCGACACAAATGGATGAATCTCAAAATGAATGGGAAATTCCAAACAGCATCTTTTCTCTCGTTGTTCGAACTTGCAAAACAGCTGATGATGAAGCAGTCAGGTTCTACGCATGTAAAACAATTGAAAATATTTCAGCTCAAAGCCAGCGCGCCGGGGCGCGCTTTTCAACGGCAGAGGTTTTAAATGTCATGGTTGGAATTTACAACTCGAGTAAACATGAAAGCTTCAGATGCTCCGCATCTGTGGTCTTGTCACATGTGATTCGGTTGAATAACACCCTGATTCCTTTGTTTTTGGAAAAGTTTACAGTGAAAAATGTTGCTGCTGCTATTGGAGATGAACAGCCACGGGTACAACAGAGCTTTTTAACGATTTTACTTTATGTTTTTATGAATGATCAAAGAGCTTCTGTGCAGATCAGTGAAGATAGAGGACTTTTAGGCAATTTAGTTGCGGCTTTGGAGAGTTCAGCGATTGTTGTCAGGGGAAAAGGATTACTTGTGCTTTATCATGTTATTAGAAGTAATAATCGAGCTGTTGTTAGACTTTTCGAGTTGAAACTTTTGCAGATATTGGAGAAGTTATTAAGGGACTCTTATAAGTATGTACAACAATGCATGTGTCATCTTTTAGAAGGACTTGCTGATCTTGCTTCTCATGGAATTCGAGCTTTTTATGATGAACTTAGAAAGGGGGCGAAAAGTGGAAATTTTCAGCAGGTTATATCGATTATCAACTCACCTGCTTGTAGCATTAAACTCGCTTTTTCTAATTGTTATAAGTATCTTGCTGATTGTCTTGCTTTGAATGTCGCTTTTGAAGCTGCTGGAAATGTTTTAAATGTGCTTGAAGCACTCAGTGCACATAATAAAGGACTTACCGCGAACTCTGAACTTGTCATTGATTGTGTCTTGCCTGGGCTTCTTAAATGGAAAAATTCAAGTGAAATCGACTTGAAATTCAGAAGTTTTAAAATTTTCAGTGATTTAATCATCACTTTTTTGTATGAAGAAGGAATTTATGACCCTACACTTCCCAACAAGTCCTCAACGAAGAAGATTAACGACCTTATCTCGAAAATGCTTTTTCCAGAGCTTCGAGAAATGTTGACCGAAACAGACCCGATCCCTTTATACTCATTAAAACTCCTAAGTGCAATTTTAGAGCGAAACATGTCATTTGTGTCACAAGTGAAAAGAATGTCTTTAATTCCAATGATTATTGAGAACTTCGAAGGAGGTAACCCAAAACTAAACCTTCATCTTATTTCAGTAGTCAAGAAAATGATTGAGTCTCATGAGTTAAGCTTGGAAGAACTGGGGCAAATGGGGGTGATTGACAAAGTAAGCTCAGTGATGCGCGTTATTCAAGAGCAAGACTGGTGCGTTGAGAAGATGCTTGATATTTTATTTGAACTACTGACTATCACAACTGAAACTCTTAGAAACAAGAGAAACGAGCAGGCTGTTGTCAAGATCACTGAACCTTTATGTGAAAATTTCACGTCTTGTACGAAAATTCTAGGATTTATCAATGAACCTGTAAGGTTTAAGCAGGGTGTTGCTGATAAAAGCGCTAATTGTCTCTTGTTGCTTTTACAGCTTTATGCTCATAAAATTGCTACGAATCCTTCTCAGGATGTTGTCAATTCTTTGTTTGCGATTTTGGCTTTTGAGAAAAGTAATCTTAGGACTAGGGCTTTAAGGGTCATTAGGTCGATTGGGAATTCGGGGTTCAAGGGAAGTCTCAGTTCTGAGGTTTTGAATAGGTTGAGGGGATTGAATGATAAGGAAGTTCAGGATGTTTTGGCTGAGTTTTTTAGGTAAATTAATCTAATTCGATTATTTTACGGATTGGATCTTGGATTTATTAAAGATCTTTAGATTGTTTAGGGTTTTGTCAAGTATTTTTAATTTTAGAGGTTTTAATAAATTTAATGAATTGATACTTTTACTTATAAAATTTTTACCTTACAAAACCATAACTTTATTAAAGTGAGTTAAATCAACAATGTTAAAACTTTCATAATCAACCTATAAAAATAAAACCTTCTTCAAAAATTCCTCTAATTTCACTTCACAATTAAAAACCAAAACATAATTCACTTATTACAAATCTATTATCTAAGGTATCAAAGTACATCCCTTTGAATATTTTTCCTTATTTTCACAACAAGTCCACCACTTGACAACCTGATTCCATTTCCCAGAATGATAAAGAGTCCTCCACTCCTCAATTTCCCCATAAAGTTCTTCCTTAGTCCTCAAAAACTCTTCAAACTCTTCTTTTTTGGTCTGTGCCAGTTCAATGAGTTCTTCCAAATCTCCCTGCAACTCGCACTGAATATTTCCTCGAGCCTGATCAATAATACTAACAAATTCCTTTAAAAACGTATCAGGCGATTGACTATCCAGAACATTTTTATACCCAACAACGATTCCACATATTTCACTGCAAACTTCAGGTCCTTTTCCTTTATTCCTAACAAAATAAACACTGCATACCGGATTGACACATTTGACTTCAGAGAATTCACATTCTTTTTCATGTTCCGCGATATCTTTAATGGTAGAGTTGAATTCGCATCCTTTATTGAAATGAACGCATTTAATTTTTAACTTTAAATACGAAATCATCGCGAATTTCGAAGGATTCTTCACGTAAAGGTTATCACATCCGAAGGGACATTTGATGTAATTAGTAATGCAATGTTTACACATCAAGTTTTGGCAATAAATGCATTCTTGAGGCTTGCGGACTACTTTTTTACAAAAGGGACACATGAAGTGGTCGTCTATTGATGATAAGAATCGATCCAGGTCGTACCCTTCGCCTTGAAAGTCTCCTTCTTCTGATATTGTCTCGTTTGTCAGTGGCGTCTCGATTCCGTTTAATGAAATGAATGTATTGATTGAGGATCGGCCAACTACTGAGTCCTCGTATCTGGAGGTCGGCGTCGGAGAACGCATAAGTAAACGTGAGTAACAGTCTATTGTTATTACTGATGGCTGAAGAATTGGACGGTTTAGGTAGGTAAAGTGCTTGTAGTGAAGTTCCTCGTTTGCCTTTGCCTGTCTTCGCAGCTTTGCTCGATCCACCATTTTAATTTAAAGATGTGTTTGAAATAGATGTTTGGATTTGGGGTTAGAGGGAACTTCGGGTGAGAGCGGTTGTTGATGGGATTGGATAAGGCGTTTGATGGAGATGTAGGGAATTTAAACTGAAGAATCTAGCTAACTTATCTATCAAAATCTTCAAATCCTTGACTCGAAAAGAAGTTCTTGATATTTTCATTAAAGCCTCCCGTGAATGAAAATTCAGTGACTCCTTCAATTATCTGAGCTTTTCCTTTAACTTTCTTGCCCTGCACTTTTTCATTGACTCTGAACTTTCCTTCAGGGAACTGAGCCTTTAGCACTCCTTCAAGAGCACTGAAGTCGATGAGATCTTTTCTTCCAGAAAGTCCATACAAAAAGTTGTTTCCAAAGAAAACAATTACTTTTCCTTTAGCCTTCAATCCTTCTGAATGTTCTTTCAAAAATGAGAAATAAATTGTTGGGTCAGGCTGATCACTACTAACAAACACCTTACTCAAGCTATTATCATTCAAACACCCCCTAACAATAAGAGCTAAAAGTTTTTCCTTCTGTTTCCTATTCGCATCATCAAGTCTTTTATAATCCTGAAAGAACCTTTCAGCAGTAGGAACGACTTCATTCAAAGATATTTTCCAGATCTTACACAAATGATGAAGAATTCCATCCTCCTCATTAAGCCTAGCAATAGCTTTTTCCCCAGCAACATAATTAAGCCTGACAATCCCATCAGAAATTCGATGAGACTTCAAAAGTCTAATCCACCCGACTTCCGCAGTATTATCACAATGCGTTCCACAGCAAGCTTCAGTATCAGTTCCCTCAATATTAACAACTCTCAAGTTATTTCCAGGTACAATCCCTCCCTGATAAAGAGAAAATCCATATTGAAGTTCAGCTTCTTTCTTATTCATAAAAAACTTGTTAATATTTGTGCAGTTCGAAATGATTCGATTGGCTTCATTTTCAACAGCAAGTTCTTCCTCATGAGTCAAAGACCGATAATGAGTGATGTCGAGATGAGCGCTTTCAGTGGTCTTTTTCGCTCCATTTTGCCAGACATGAGGACCCAGGACTCGCCGACAAGAGGCGAAAACAATGTGAGTCGCGGTGTGATGGTTTCGTAGTTGCTTCCTTCGGTCAAAGTCAATGTGTCCCGTGACTTCTGACCCTGCAGGAGCTTCCACTGCGCGGTCTAAAATATGTAAAACACAATGACCTACTTTTTCCACGTCCTTTACTTGGAACTCTTCCCCAGCGACGATGATTTTTCCAGTGTCATGGTCCTGTCCTCCTGAAAACGGGTAAAAAGCGCTTTGGTCAAGAATGAGAATATTTCTAACTCCATTTTGAGTGACATTCGGAAGGACTTCAACGACTTTTGCATTGAAAGTTCTCATATTATGGTCCTGGTAATACAAGTTTTTAGTTTCAGGAAGATGAGCAGTGTTGTATAAAATAGCTTCAGGAGCTTTTGTGCTTTGTTCTTGTCGATACGCGATTTGGTAGTACAAGTCTCCTGGAATAGCCAGGCCTGAGATTTCGTGGACCCTGTCAGCAGGAATGCCCCAAGACGTGATCGCGATGATCCAGTCGTCGATGGTGAGTTGTTTATTCTTGTTCTTACTTAACAGCTTTGTCAGTTTTTCCTTCTGGTCTTTGTCAGTCTGGATCCACCTGTCGTACTCGACCTCGATGATAGACCTGAAGCTTTTGTACTCTTTGAACTCGCCGTAAATGCCCTGAAGGTCCTGCTTGTGCATCTGGAACAACTCGATAAGTCCGTCCATTTGAAGCTTGTCCCACCAGTTGTTTTTCTTTAAAAGTGCAAAAACTCGACGGAGAATATTTCGAACATTGGCTCCTCCTCCGACATTAGAAGGAAGACTTCCATCTTCTACAATCATCAAGACACTTCTGGTATGGTCAAGGACGATGTACATGTCTTTTATAGGAGCAATTGCGTTTTTCACTGTTTCAACAGGCAGGTTTATTAAGGACGCGATTTCTGACCAGGTCTTGTCGATGTCTTCAACCTCGTCGATGTTTAGTCTACATGAAAGCGGGCCGAATTTTTCCCAGACTTCAGTATTGACCTTGATATCTAATTTTGCAGAGAGCCATTCAAAAGCTGAAGCGAAAACATCCATGTAACTGGTTGGGGATCCGTTAATAAGCCAAGGAATCCTCTCGAGTCCGATTCCAGTGTCGATGACTTTAACGGGTAATTCTTCTCTAGATCCATCGGGAAATGTTTTATACTGCATAAAGACCATATTTCCAACTTCCAGTCCTCCTATGAAGTACTCAACACAAGGCCCCAAATTACCTCCTCCAGCCCAGACATCTTCGATAAGTGTGATTTCGTCGGGGTCGATCATAAGTTCGTCTATGAGCCACCTCAAGTTGAACTCTACACATTCTTCTTTAAAGAACACGAACTTGTCAGGCCTGTTGAAGACCTGAATGCCGAGCATGATGAATCCAGAATAATGCCTTCCAGTTAATCCGATATTATCCAAATCATTGAACCTGACACAGAACTGTGGGCAAATGAGAGGATTGGCAGGAGGGTCCATCTCGCCAGTGACGCAATAAGGCTGAAAGCAATAAATCCCTGCCGCGACGTACTCAACATCATTTCTCCATCGGGCCACAACGGGATATCTTTCAATCGCTGTGCATGGAATCCTCGCAGATGTGAAGGACCGACGAAAGCCTTCCCAGGCCTCCGCGTAAGAAATCTTCGGACCTGTCCTGCCCTTGCCTGTTCCAACGCCGATGAACTTGTAAGAGCCTTCGCAGTTTGAGTCTCCACAAGTCTCTTTACTTGAAGTGTGACGCCAGAAATTCGCTCCACATTTTATGCACTGAGAACGAGAGAAACCAAACTTCGAGAACACTGTTGTTGGGTAGAACTGGTCAGGGTTCTTTGCAAACTCGGGCTTTGCTAAGTTTTTCATTTCCTATGGAGATTTTACCTTTGCCGTCAGAGTTTTGATCGTAGCTTCTGCTGCCATATTTATAGATGACCACTGTCGGGAGAGTAGCTTGAAGATACGCATTTATTTGGATATGGAGGAATTTTGGGTTTTTTTGGGGATTTTGGGAAGGTTGAGAAGGCTGGATTGGATTAAAGGGATGGAGGTTGAGGGATTTGGATTTTTTGGGATTAGGAAGAAGCTTGGATTGGATTAAAGGGGATGAAGATGGAGGGATTTTGGGTTTTTTGGGATTTGGAATGAATTTTTTATTATGGATTCGATCTTTTTATCATTATTGATTGTCTTCTTGGATCGTTTACCATGTTTCCTCCCATTATTACCTTTTGGATGTTGAAAGCGACTGACCTTCTTGGGTTAAAGTTTGCACAAGGTTGGACTGTTTCTTCATAAAGCTTGTTTTTTTCTATCAGGAGTTCATTTTGGTCTTTAAGGTTCTGGATTTCTTTCTTGTATTTTTTATTAATTTCTTTTTTCTCTGCTAGTTTCTTTTGAGTGAATTCGAAGTTGATTTTCATTTCATCAAAAGCGTTTTTTTCTTTCATCAAGTTGAAATTAAGGTCTTGTATCTGATTCTGCAAGTCAATAGCATTTGAAAAGGTTTCCTTCTGCTGAACAGACATTCTTCTCTGGACATTATTGATTAAATCCTTCTGAGAATCCATTGCCATTTCAAGTTGCAGTACTTTTTCAATGCGATTATTGAGATCATTCATGATATCTTCTTTTTCCTTTATCCAAAGACCTCTTTCATGTTCTAGTTTCGCTTTAAAGAACTCATCATTTTGTCTGATCTTTTCTTCAATTGACAAAAGTGAATTTTTCACAGTTTCTTCATGATTTTCTTCAAGTTTAATAATATAATCGTTAAGTTCAGTTTTTTCCTTTTTCAGGTTTTCTATTTCTTCAATCAAATTAACTATTTCAGACTTCTTTAAACTCAACTCCTCTTCAAAGGCCTTCAAAAGGTCTGACTCTTTATCTTGATTTTCTTGTAAACAAGTAGAAAGACTTGCAACTCTTTCATATAACATCTCGATTTCTTCTGAATCAGGCGAAACCTGCGGTTTCGCTGCGAAACTCATGGAAATCGCCCTGGAAGGAGCAAAGTCTTTTTTTTCTAGTTCTTGCTTTAGCCTGTCATTAACAAGTTCGAGTTGAATCATTTTTTGATTACGACTGTTGAGGTCGTTCAAGATGTTTTCCTTTTCTTTTGTCCAGACAGCTTTTTCATGTAAAAGTTTCGCTTTAAAGTATTCTTCATTTTGCCTGATTTTCTCTTCAGTGGTTAAAAGTGAGTTTTTCACAGCTTCTTCATGGTTATGTTCAAGTTGTTGAATGTAGTTGTTCAAAGAAACTTTTTCTTTTTTTAGGTTTTCGAGGTTTTCAAATAGTTTTTTCATTTCAGAGTTTTTTAAACTAAGCCTTTCTTCATAGTTCTTGACAAGGTCTGACTCTTTTTCATGACTTTCTTTTAAACTGCTGGAAAGACTTGCAACTTTAGCGTAAAGCATATCAATTTCTTCTGAATCCGGGGAAAGTACAGGGCTTACTGCGAAACTCATGGAAATCGCTCTTTGTGGAACGAAGTCTTTTTTATCTAGTTCTTGTTTTAGCTTTGAAATAGTTTCTGACTTGCTTCTAGATTCACTTTCAGCGTTAAGGACTTTTCTCATCAGTTCTTCCTGAGTCTTTTCCAGTTTTTCCTTAACCATGATCTGCCTCTCAATAAGGGACTCCTGGTCTCTAAGAGTTTCTTCAAGTGATTCATATTTTTCATTAAGTTCCCTATTTTCATTCTCAAGTCTAACCTGACTATTTTCCAAATCTTTTACCTCTCCCTCCAAGATTTTATTATCCAGTAGCATTTTTTCATTATTTTGTTTAAAAAAGTCGATTTTTTCTTTATATTCCTGGATTTCTGACATGATCTCTTCCATATCTGCGGTATTCGCAGAGAGATTCGGAAGGACCAACTCGACTCCAAGCTCGCCCTTGAGTCTTGCTTCAAGGTTCCTTATAATCAAGTTTTTTCCTTCGAGGTCTTCCTGTGTCCTGGCGAGCATTAATTTAAGTTCAGCGACAGTAAACTCTCTATTCACCTTCGCTTTATTTTTAATGGACTTTGCACGAAGACCGAACTTTAAAGTGCTGACAGTTTCAGCTTCATTGAAAGGGGAAGGAGAACAAGTGATTATCAGGGCAGTCTTTGAGTTGCCTCCTAAAGAGTCCTGAAGAATACGGGTCAACTTCGAGTCTCGATAAGGAATATGACTTGATTTACCGTCAGTCAAGTTATTGATGACCAGTCCAAGAGTCGTCAAACTTTTGTTGATATTTTTCGCTTCTTCTAACCTTTGACCAGCGGCTCCAGTCTTTCCAACTTTTTCAGACCCGGCAAGATCAACAAGAAAAAGTTTTCCTTTTTTACTTGACAGGTCTTTAGTGTTGGTCTGGTTGACAGTAAGGATGAACAATGAATGGCTTCTAGAACTTCCTGCATTCATATTGGTGAAAGCGACTTCTCTATTTTTAGTCCCAAGATTCATCAGTTCATAGACATCATCTTCAGAAGCTACTCCACATTCAGTAAGACCTTCAATATAAACACCTGTTGTTTTATTTTCATGGATTTTTAGGTTGTTTTTTTTAGGATCTATCAAATCCTTGATTTTTTCTAGATAGATCTCGCAGTAAGAGATCTTTAAAACGAATTCTGAAGTTTCTAAAGATGAACGAATGGTGTTGAAGACTGTTTCGACCATTCTAGGAATTATTCCTTTTAAGTCTCTACTGCTTGGACCTGCTCCCATCATTGTGAAGGTCTTGCCTGAAGAGGTTTGGCCGTAGGCGAAGACTGTTCCGTTGAAACCTTGCATCACGGAGTCGACTATTGGACGAGCTGAGATGTTGTAGATTTCTTGTTGGGAGCAAGAGGGTTGAAAGACCTTGTCGAAAGTGTATTGGGTGTTCGGGTTGTCGTTTGGAATCTTTAAGCTCGTGTCTGATATGAACTCCATGCATAGGTCGGAGCCTCGTTGTTTTTCTGAATCGTTTAGAGGACGGAATCGGCAGATTACTTTTATGTTGACTTCTTCCATTTACAAGATTTTTTATGGAAAATGGAGTTTTAGGTGGGATTTTGGAGTATTGTAGTTGAATTATTAATGGATTCAAAGAAGGTTTGTGGTGGATGTTTGAGATGTTGATTAGGGATTTTATTGGAGTTGGATGTGGTTAATAAATTGTGAATGGTTTATATAATTTAGGTGGAGTAGTTTTGAAGAGTGATTATTGGATTTTTTTGGATTGATATTGTTAGAGCTCTAGAAAATGGTTAAGTATTATGGGATAAATATTCTAAGGATTAATCTAATTTCTAGGGTCTAGTAATTTGGTACCTCCTAAAATCACTCTCTGAATATTATTAGGGTGAATAACTCTCCATGACTTTTTATACTTGAAAACTTCAGCTTCCAATTTTTTCACCTCTTCATTTAATTTTCTTACGTTGTCTTCTAGATTATATCGATCTTCATTAGCTTTTTTAAGATTATTTTGAATGATTTCTGATTCAATTTCAGCTTCTTTACGCTCACGTTTTTCATTCATCAGTAAACGATTCAATTTATGTATTTTGTTTTGTAATTGCAAATTCTTTGAAGAGTTTTCTAATTGCTCTAAAGTTATGTTTTTACTTTCATTATTTTCTTCTAATTGTTTCACCCTTTCTTCACTTTTTTTTAAGCTATTTAAAATGTCCTCTTTTTCCTTAAGCCATTCTTGTTTTTCAATTTCAAATCTTTTTTGCAAGTTTTGTTGAATGATTATTACTTTTTCTTGATCTTTAACTTGTGAAAGGTTTTCACTAAAAACTTGATCAAGACTATCTCTATATTTTTTTAAATTTTCTTGACAATCAATAAATTTTTTAGATATTTCATTAGCTTCTAACTCTTTTTTATTGATTTTCTCATAGTAATCATTTTTAAGTTTTTCGTTAGTTGTTCTTAATTCCTTATTTTCAGTTTCCAAATTTTTATTTTTTTCTTCAAGTAAATCAAGGTCGTTCTTGTTTACTTGAACTATATTATTCAATACAAAGTTCATAGAAATCGATCGAGTTGAAGCATAAATCTTTTTATTCAGATCTTGTCTTAATTTCATGATTGTTTCTTTTTGAGATTTTGAGTCTTCTATCAAATTTAGCTCATTTTCACTCAACTTTTCATTCATTTCTTTAAGATTTTTATTTAAGACTTCATATCTTTCTAGTTCCATTTGAAATTTTTTTGTAATTTTTTCTACTTTTTGATTATTCTCTTCTTTGAGTTCTGATATTTGTTGATTTAGAACTTTTTTTTCTTCTTCCAATTCATTTTTTTCATTTATAAGGTCATTGTTTAAATTCTTTAAATCCTTATTTTCATTGATAATTGCATCATCATCTGTTTTTGCGATAGAATTTTCTTCAGCCTCACCATTTTTTGATTTAAGTTGTGTAATTTCTTTTTCATATTCAAGTATTTTATGTTTTAATACTGCCACAGATTCTTCGATATTTACTTTCGCAATATTGATGATAGTTTTAGCCCGTTTTCCAAAATTTAAGGTACTTATTGTCTCTGCCAAGTTTGACTGTGCAGGAGAACAAGCTATGATTAGTGATGTTTTTGAATTACCCCCTAATGAATTCATTAATATCTTAGTAATCATTGATTCGCGATAAGGAACATGAGCAGGATTCGGACCTTCAGTTAATTTATTAATAACCATTCCTAAGGTACTCAAGCTTTGATTAATTTTTATTGCTTCTTCTGCTCTTTGTCCTGTTGCTCCAGTTTGTTTGAGTTTTTCAGATCCGGCTAAGTCAACTAAATAAAGTTTTCCTTTCTTACATTGTGATTGTTGAGAGCTTTTTTGAATGACTGTAATTGAAAATATTGCATGACTTCTTGAGCTGGTTTCATTCATATTAGTTTTTTTTGTAGTTCTATTTTCAAATCCATCACGCATTAAATCTAAGATTTGATGTGGTTCACTAATTTCAATTTCTGAGAGATTTTCTATGTAAAATCCAAGTAAGCTACTATGTCTTATGTTTAGATTTGATTTTGATGAATTTAGCAAATCTTTAATTTTTTCCATGTAAATTTCGCAAAATGATACCTTTAGTTCAAAACTGATTGATTTGTCACAGTTTCCAATTGAACTGAAGACTGTTTCAACCATTCTTGGGATTATTCCTTTTGTTTCTTCGGTTGGTTTGTTTGGACCCATCATGGTGAAAGTCTTTCCTGAAGATGTCTGTCCGTAAGCTAAAACAGTTCCGTTAAAGCCTTTCATGACGGACTCAACTATTGGCTTTGCTGAGAAATTGTAAACATCGGCCTGGCTGGCTTCTGGCCTGAAGACCTTATCGAATGCAAAAGGATTGGTTATGATGTTTTGTGGAACTTGAACTGAATCATCTCCGATGAATTCAGGTGCTATTTTCGATTCTTCTTGTTCTTCTTTAGGAATTAAGGGCCTGAATCTGCAGATTACTTTGATTCTTTCTCCCATTATAATAGTTATAAATTAGTGAAATATGTAGAACTATCTTAGCAATTTAAATAAACTTTTAGTTTGTATAATATATTTCAAATATTCATGTTGGGTTTAAATAATCTCGTGAAATAATATTTGGATTCTAAGCCTTTTTAGACAATACTTGATTTTGGATATAATTGCAAAGCTTTGATATATTGTTAAGCTATTTTTCAAACTAATCAATTTTCTTTAACAATATATTCCCTTACTTATATCATAAAAAACTACCTAAGACATAATAATGATTTGATATAAACTATTAATATTATTCTTGCGTACCATCATTTTTTCTCGGTCCGAAGTTCATACTTTGACTATAAGAAACATCTCTTCCTTCAACAATAATTGTTTTTTTTATGTTGATGTACTTCCAATTCTTTATATAATTTTCTCTATCTTTTTCCAGTTTTCCTACTTCATTTATTAATTCAATATTTCTTTTATTCAATTCATCATTGTGCTTCTTAATTTTATCTAAAGATTTTTGATATTCATTTAATTCTATAATCAGCATATCATTATTCACTTTAAGCACACATTCTTTTTCCCTTAATTCAAAGTTTTCGTTTTCTAAAGCGCTTTTGGATGAATCAGGATCATCAAAATTACGAGACTCTTCTGTTTCAAGTTCCTCGATTCTGGCATTCAATTTCTTTATAATTTCATTCTTTTGGTTCTCCATTTCAAGTTTTTCAGTTCTAATAATTTCTATTTCCGTGTCAAGCTTTGATTGAAAATACTCCTTGGCTAGCTTTTCAGTGGCAGATATATCTGAATTTTTCAAGTTTTCACTCAGGATACTTTCAAACTTTTCATACATTTCTGCTTTTTTTTCCATGATTTTTTTGTTGAGAGCGAGAAGAGGTCTATCTTCGCTGTTTTTTAGAGAAATTTTATATTCGTATTTAGAAATATTCTGCTTTTTTTCTATTTCTGCTGCTTTTAATTCTTGTGTCCTTTCATAGATCTGTTCCTTTAAATTATTTAGTTGATTTTCATTAGTCACTTCCGCTTTGCAGCTTAAGAAATTTAAAGCAATTGATCGCTGTGGTATTATTTTGAACTTTTTGTTAATTTGTTGCTTGAGATCGGAATTTTCTGCACTAAGTCTCTTTATTTCTTTCTCTAATAGAATTTTTAAGTCATCGAACTCATTTTTTTTCTCTTCACGATATTGCGCTTTTTTTTTTTGATTTTTTCATTTCTTTCGATATCGATATCTTTTAATATGTCCAATCTCATTTTTAATGTTTGATTTTCTTTGCTTAGATCTTGTTTTTCTATAAATAATGCATCTTTTTCACTCATAAGTTCTTGAATCTTATTATTCAATGATGAAATATAGTCGTCCTTTTCTTGTAATTTATTTTTTTCGTTTTGGAGTGTTTCATGTAATGATGATATTCTCTGTTCATATTCTTGTACCTTGGCATCATTTATTGGAGGAGGATTAAGATCATAAATGATATCTCCATGAGAATGTTTTTAAGACTTTCAATTTGATTTTTAAGGCTGAAAATTATTTCATCTTTTTCGGCAATAGTATATTTTAATGATTCTTCAGTTTTTATTTCATTTCTTTTTAATTGATTTTTCACTCTGATAGCTTTTAATCCGAATTCTAAAGTATGAATAGTTTCTTGATTGTTTGAAGTTGATGGAGAGCAGTTTATAATAAATGAAGTCATTGAATTACCGCCCAAAGAATCCTTAAGTAGCCGAGTTAATTTTGATGATCTAAATTCAGCAGTTTGACCAGAGTTGGTCAAATCAGAAATAACATTTCCTAATGTTAAAAGGCTGTTGTTTATATTATTAGCTTCTATAAGTGTTTTTCCTTTAGCATTTGTCTTTTTTGAACTTTCTGAGCCTGCTAAGTCCACTAGAAGTAGTTTTCCTTCAGTTTTAACGTTGCTATCTGGAGTCCCTCTTGAAATATTAAAAATAAAAACAGAGTGACTTCTGGAACTTCTTTCGTTTAAATCTGTAGAAGTGACAGATCTATTATCATTTCCTATTTTTATATATTTCATAACTTCTTTTTCATCGCTGACTGAATAAGAGCTGGTTCCCTTAAAATATAATTTTTTATTATTTTCATAAATATGTATATTTTGCTCTCTTTTAGGATTTGTAAGGTCTATGAGTTGTTCATTATAAATTTCAATGTATTGTACTGAGATGCCTATATCCCCACCAATAATTTCAACCAATTCAAAAATATATTTGGTAATTCGAGGAATTATGCCCATCAATTCACCACCTCCTCCAGTCATTGTGAAAGTCTTTCCAGAGGATGTTTGGCCGTAAGCAATAATAGTTCCGTTGAACCCTTCAAAAACAGATTTAACAATAGGTTCAGTAGTGGCTTTGAATATCTCTTCTTGAGTTACGTTTTCACCAAAGACACTTTCAAATTCAAAAATTTTTTGAGAAGTATTCATCTTAACTCTCTTATCATCAATCAAGCTGTAGGATATCTCGGTACTATTCTTCTTTTAGTTCTCAATTAGAGGTCTGAACCTGCAGTAAACCTTAATACTAACTTCAGACATTTATATTTGCTTTTTTTAAAAAATATAGAAGAATAACAAAACATTAGAATTTTTATCATGTATTTTCTTGGGACTTCTCGGAAATGTTTTAACAACTGAAATTCGTGTCAGGGGCAAATTAATCCTGATTGAAACTAAAAGTTGAAATTAAAATAAACTAATTTTGAAATTCACGTGATTTTCTGCCCAGAGTTAATTTTCGGTATTTTGGATTTAATTTACTCTAAGTATCTAGGATGCTGATGCAGAAATGCTTCAGTTCATCCGATCTCAATTGAATAATTAATATTTGATAAATTTTAGTATCGTAAAACTTTTTAGCCAATCTTGCTGACATTAAACAAAATATAGGTCTGATATTCTCAAGTTCTTGAAAGCTAGACCTTGAAGAGATAAGATGGTCTAAAATACACCTTGTCATAATCCTTTAATACTATACAATCAAACTCTTCACAAACTTTATATCTTCTCCAGTTTCAAAGAAGTCCATATATATTCCTCTTAAAACTTCATCTAAAAAATAAAATAAAAATAAAATAAAAAAAAATTCTCCAATTCATCACATTTCCCCATCTCTCTCTCCAATCTAAAAAACCACCAAAACCTTCCATCCTTCAAAAGCCATTTACAATTCACCTAAATATGTATGAATTTTCTTAAATCGATCACTTCTCAAATATATTTAACCACTCCATTAAGCCTCTCTTTACAAAGCACTAAAACCAAGTGAAAATTAATGTCACAAACCAAAATAAAAGTAGTCCTAATCGGGGACTCAAACGTAGGAAAAAGCAACATTTTTTTCCGTCTAACACTGAACTCGTATGACGACACAGCTCCTCCTACACTCGGCGCGGCATTCAAAAGTCTAACTTGGCAACTGGAGAGTAAAACTTACACTGTTGATATCTGGGACACTGCTGGTCAAGAGCGCTATCAAAGTATATCGAAATCATACAGTCGAGATGCAAATATTGTGATTTTAGTCTATGATATCACTGACTTCCCCTCCTTTGAAGCGCTTAAGTCATGGTATGATAGACTTCAAAATACCATCAGCTCGTCAGCGGTATTCGGGATATTTGCTAATAAGCAGGACTTAGCAGAGAGTTCTCAGGTTGATGGACAAGAAGCTATGAACTTCGCTAGGAAAATTAACGCTTTGTATAAAAAAACATCAGCGAAGGACAACCTAGGAATCGCTGAAGGTTTCGGCGAGTTATGCAGGCTCTACTTAAACAACATCGGTAGCTACGAGCATACAGACACATTTAAAGTGAATCATAGTTATCTTCTAAAAAAACCCCAAAAGAGGCAATGCTGCCGATGATTGTAATAATAACATCATGCAGAAAAACCTTGATTATCAAAAAAATGTCCAAACACCGAATCGCCTTTGTATGTGATTTTTTCTACCCAAGACTAGGAGGAGTAGAGATGCATCAATACCAACTCGCCCAATGTCTGATCGAGCGCGGTCACAAGGTGATAATAATAACCCACGCTTACGGTGACCGGACCGGAGTGCGATATCTCACAAACGGCCTCAAAGTCTACTACTGTCCAGTCCTTCCCTTTGTCGACCAATGTTCCTTCCCCACACTTTTCGGCTTTTTCCCTCTACTTCGAAAGATTCTAATCCGCGAAGGCATCGAGATAGTCCATGCACATCAAGCCACGTCTTACTTGGGACAAGAAAGCATGATTCACGCAAAAACAATGGGTTTTAAAGTGGTTTACACAGATCATTCACTTTTCGGTTTTTCAGATGCGGCGTGCATTCATATCAACAAAGTACTGAAGTTTATTCTTTCAGATATCGATCATGCGATTTGTGTTTCTCATACAAATAAGGAAAACCTGGTGCTTCGAGCAAGTCTTAACCCTTATAAAATTTCAGTGATTTCGAATGCTGTTGACGCTTCAAGGTTCACACCTGACCCCAGTGCAAGGTTTCCTTTCGGGACTATCAACATTGTGGTGGTCTCTAGACTCACTTTTCGCAAAGGGACTGACCTGCTAGTCGGAGTCATTCCAACTATCGCTGCCATGTACCCAGAAGCTTACTTTATCATCGGAGGAGAAGGACCTAAACGGCAGTTGTTAGAGGAAATCCGGGAAAAGCATCATTTGCATAAAAGAATGGAATTACTTGGGCCGATTCCTCATAATGAAGTCAGGAATGTTCTTGTTAGAGGACATATTTTTTTAAATACTTCTCTTACTGAGGCCTTTTGTATTGCTATTGTTGAAGCTGCTAGTTGTGGATTAACTATTGTTAGCACTAATGTTGGAGGTATTCCTGAAGTACTTCCTAAACATATGGTTCACTTGGCTAACCCTGACCCGGAACATATCTCGCAGTGCTTGTCCCTTGCTATTCAACAGGCGAAAAGCACTGCTGGGCAGAAGTTTCATGAGCAGGTACAGGAAATGTATAACTGGAGATATGTCGCTGATAGGACTGAAAGGATTTATGATCGATTGCCTAATACTAAAGGACATCTTATTGATAGGTTTAAGAAAGTTGGAAGCTTTGGACCTTGGGCTGGGATTCTTGGAGTTTTTATTGCGGCTCTTGATTTTTTGTTTTATTTGATTTTGTGCTGGTGGAGCCCTAGTAAGGATGTTGAGGTTATGCCTGACTTTCCTGTGAATGAGTATAAACAGAATAAGAAGGGATTTGGGGATCATTTGTTTTCTGTGTATGAATAGAGAGAATTAGAGGGTTAGTAAGAAAAATTATTGGGAGGTTTAGATTTTAATCGTTTTTTTTAGTTTTGTGGAAGATTTATTGTTTTTTGTGTGGGTACTTTGCGGGTATTATTAGGAAACTGAATAAGTATGAGATTAAAAATAGAATATTAATGATAGAAGGCTTTTAATGAGAAGATGGGTAATTAAAGCTTTATGAAATTAACTTTAAAACATCGTGACTGTTATGTCTCCTTTGAAAATCATATAATTTTAATTTGAAGATAAATCTGTGAAGCATTCACATGTGAAATATTTATTATAATTGAGTTGTTCGAATTAACTTCTTCATTGACTCATAAATACTATTTTAAATGGAATTTAAAATCATTAAATATTAACCATTTTTCCATGATTCTGTTATTAACTTCAACTTCTTATATTCTTTAAATTATCTAATAGAATTTTTAAGAAAAAGTATTATTATTAATGCTAGTAAATATAAAAACTATTTGGTCAAGGTCTTTTGTAATTTTTTTAGAATCCCATGAAAGTTTAATGAAAAATCATTATTCCGATAAAAACTTTTCTATGATCATCTATTGAATTAGTCAAATATTTATAGGATACAAGCTATTTTCTTTATCTTAAAATAAAATTATAAATTAATCTACTCTTAAAAGACTAAAAAATGCTTTCAAACTATTCAACTTAATGAAAATTTTAATCAAAGCCTAGCATAACCTAAAAACTGATTTTGTTTATGATTTGGTGTAATTAATATAAAATGTTTGATGATGATTATGGTGATACTATAGAGAAGCCAAAACCTCAGCTTACTTCCGTCAGAAGAACTCGAAATACTTTGATTGGCAAAGCTAATAAAGCTGGATGGCTCAAACAGCAGTCGCCTCGGAAAGATAGTAAATGGTCTTTCAGGTATTTCGCTCTAGTTGATCAAATCCTATATATTTATAAACAACCTACTGATAAGTCTGCTAAAAAGACAATTGACTTTTCGAAGGCCGCTGTAGATATCGAGCTGATTCCAGAGGACCATCCTTCAATCATGATCATTTTCCAATACGGTTCAGACAACATCGTAGTCAAAGCTCGAGACTCCTCAGAACTCGAAGATTGGGGGAGCGAGTTAGAATTAGTAAGCCTTCAGCACAAGTCAGCTCCAATCAGACCACAAGTCTTCCGAGGTATGAGCCTAACTTCATCAAGAATCTATTTCAACGACTTATTCCCAATAATCGACACAGGAGACCTTCTTCTTTACCGATCAGGAAACTTAACCTTCCAAGTAAGTCTCTTCATCTGCTACCCAGACGGTGACATTGGTTTACTTCAAGCCGACAGCATTGACGGAGTCCAGATCGCCTCAGCCGAAGAGATTTTCCATCATTTCAAGTCACAAAGAAGCATTTCTCTAATATTCCGTCAACTTCGTGCTCAGAGGTCTCAAGAAGTTTTAATGAAATTCGAGGAATTTGTAAAAAACTTCGAAAAAAAAAGATTTAGTGTTTCACCAGTTTCCCTTCTGCAAGATGCGAAAGGTTCTCAATCAGAAGTAACAGCTTGTAGTGCGGAATTGGTTTCTTCAGCTTTTAAATCAATGGGCTTTTTAAGCTCTTCAGTTTCTGCAACTCGATATCAGCCGAATCACTTTTCTTCTGCGAATAAGTTGGACTTGGTTGGAGCGAGGCTTGCTGAAGAGGTGGGGATTGACCTCGGTTGATGTATTTAATTAGATTTAGATTTAGATTATTAGTCGCCTTCATCTTCTTCTGCCTTTTTTAAGATCCATTCTCCGAATTTCTTGTCGAGTTCGCCTACTCGGATTATTAGGTTGTCTCTGTGGGTTTTTATTGTCTTGAAATGACGAACCGCTTGGAGAAGAAGCTGGTTTTTTGTGTCTTCTGACATTGAATTTACTGCACTTTCGAGAAGTGATCTTCTGAGAGATTCGCTCTCGGAGTGGTCCAGTTTTTCATCGGACATATATAAGGTGGATTTAAGGGGTTTTTGATTTTTGAAGTGAAAGAATTAGGGATGAATTTGGGGTTTTTATATTTTTATATGGAATTGATTTGAATGAATAGTTAAACTTTTCATATATAATCCCAAAAAAAATTAGTAATAGCAATCCCAATTCTCACCCAACATAAAAAATCGATCATAAAAGTTCAATACAAATTCAACCTTCTACAATTTAAAATCTCAATCTAAAATCATGAAAACAACTTACTCCATAACCATATAAAATGAAAAAAATTTAAAATTTCCCTAAAAAAGCCCTTGATCCCTTCATCAATTCCAAAATTCCATAAACCCAAACAATCTAATTCTCAATCCAATATCTTCTTTTACACCTTAGTTAAATTATTTAATTTCTCTTCTATGCAAGTTCAACTGTTGAATAACCCTTGCCTCTCCCCCAGCGACCAAATCGACACTAAAAAAAATAATTTCTCCAGAGAGACTAATCACAACAAGTTGTCCATTCGGAAGAAGTGCCGCAGTAAATTTTTTCCTCAAATTAACCTTGGCAGTAATAAAAGACCTAGAAGTTTCAAGTGACTCTTTATAAGACTCAGGCAAAATATAACTTGCAGCTGAGATCAAACTTGACTTCAAAGAACTGGTCCAGGTGAGTTCTTGTCTGATGAACCCGAGCCGAATGTCGTAAACGTGGACTGTCCCTGTGCTGCTTGTTGTTACCAGGAAGTTGCTGTCAACTGAAAAAAAAATTGAGTAAATTTCTGCAGGAATTATTCCTCTTTTAAATGTGAATAACTTTTTTCCCTCTGGCAATGTGAATACTCGCATCATTGTTCCTTTCATTGAAGCTGTTGCAAGTAAGTGACCTTGGTTTGATATTGACAAATAGGCTAAACGGCTGTTGTGAGCTTCTATCACTGAACGGCTCTGCATGTTGAAGCAGTCGTATACTTGCACTAGACCTCGATCTTCACTAGCCGGGAAAATCAGAAAACAATCAGAATGACTTGGAGATAAAGCTTGAAGGCCTTTGGGGTTGTCAGCAGTGGGTAAAACAGTCAAAGTCTTCATCGTAGATGTGTTGTAAATAAAAACCTTATCAATAGTAGCCACAGTAATCCTAATCTTATTTGTCCTAACAGATAGCACCGATTCCTCAAATCTAGTTTCACAAATAGTTTCCCTAGTCGAGCAGTTCCAGACACTAAGTCTTCTCGGTGAATAAGCCGGTTGTTCACCAGCTCCAACAAGAATAAGCAGTGAAGGTCCTTCATAGATTTCTACTATTTTAAAGTTTCCCTCTAAAGACTCGCTAATCAAAGCGAAAGGTTGAAGACTGAATACCTTAAACCCGCTATGCGACCCAGTCGTGACAATCGCATGATCAGGGCTAAGAGATGTGTAAAGCAGGTCCTCAGACTCCATTGATTTATTTCCTAAGTCTTTCCATTCTTCCAGATATAATCCGTTAAATGTACTCATTATCAAAAAGTGTTCCACGAGGATACGAGTACCTCTCAGAAAGATATTCAAGAATCAAGCCTCATAAGGCAGATGTACTTCAAGAGTACCCTCCTGTTGTTTACCATCACCAGGCAAAGAACTTTTCACATGTTTCCCCTTTGAGGAATAAGAAAATGTTAGTAGAAGCTAGAACTTTTCGAAGTCCGAACAGAGAAAAAATTGAAAATCAGGTCCTGGGAAATAAAAATAAACTGGAAAAAATTTTCACTGATTTGAATTCGTTAAAAACGAAGTTTAAAGCAAACCAGAATAAACTTATTCGGACTTGTAAGGAAAATGTGAGTCGAATTAAGAGCTTTAGGCTTATGGAAATTAATTAATGGAAAATCGTGTTTTAATTGAACCTGTCTCTGAAGTTTATTTGAGGAATGTGGTTTTAAGTGATAGTCTTGCACAGGCCACTCGACGATTACATTGTGGAGAGAAGAAGTGGATGAAAAGAGTTTATCTTGAGTGTGTTGGGACTGAAAAGGTTGATATGGAATGCATTAATGATAGGAAAAAGTGGAGGAAAAACTTTAGTAAGTGCTTGTCTAACTCGATTTATTTACTTTCTTTAGGGTATCAAAAGTGCCTGAAAAAATGTATTGGTGAGAGGGAAAAGTGTTTTGATCTTTGTAGGGACCAGGCTTTCAGGGTTTTTAATGAATTTGAACCTGAGGAACTCTTGGAGTATTGTCATGATAAGACTTTTGTGAAAAGGGTTAAATCCACGAATCATAGCGAAAAGGTTTCAAAGGCTTTTCGTGACAGTTTTGACAGGTTTAAGTAAAAAATGTTAATAAGTCTTATTGAAGATGAAAAAAAAATTGAAATTTTAGTATTCTTCTTCTGTTTTTGATTTTTCATATTTCCCTGACTCATATGAAAAATCCTGTATTATGAGAGCCTTGATTTATATGAGAAATATTTAAAATCAACCTTCTCAGCACTTCAGTCAAGCTGAAAATCTTTAAAGCAGAAGTTCCACAGTTCAGTCACCATCGCACATCTCATCTTGCTGTTCAGTGATTTTTTCACTTTATATCTGATTGCCAAGTTCAAGATCTAAGGCCGATCTTTTGCCTGAATACTTGAAGCTCCGAATGAGACATGAGAAAATATTTAAACTTAAGATATTACCTTTAAATTACTTTTAGATCAGGTAGAGTCTAAGAAGAATTAATAAGGACAGGATTCATCTGCCAGGTAAAAATTTATAAGGAATAGGAAACGTTGCAGAAGAAAAAGAGAAAATTTTTATTAGAGCGAATTTTCGGAGTTTTTGACTGAAACTATCAGGATGGATGTACTTATTTGTTATGGTGATTTGAATAAATAGGACTTTTTTCATATATTTACCTGCTTTATCAGTTGAATGACACAGAAATTTCTGATATGAATCTTGGTGAATGTGACTCGAAAAATTTCATCATATTATTGTATTGGATGAGGTTTGATGATTTTACTGTGCTTTTACTGGGTTTGGTGATATAAACATGTGATTTATGAAGATGGATGTCTTGTCAGAATTGACTTGGAAAGTAGTTTGGTGTTGATAACGCACTTTTGAAGTATCAGTCCTAAACATCAACTGTCAAGTGACCTGCCATAGACGCAAAGCCTGACCTTCAATATATCCACTGAATGCTATCATCATCTTCCAAGTGACAGTAATAAACAAAAATAATATCCAAGCCAACATAATTCAAACAAAATTCTTTTCAATATAAATAATTACCCAAATATCCAAGACCCATCAATCCTGAAAATAATTCTTATTCATCAACAATTTAATATTGCCCAAAACACCCATCTCATCATTTCCCAAAGAACAGTCCATGATAAACTCTGAAAACCAATAGGTTATAAATGGCTAATTTAGTTTATCCTGATTACCAGGTAGCCTTACTCAGGTCAAAACAAAGCCTTGGCAAAGAACTTTCCTCCGAAGAGCTCAAAGTAATCGAAGCCCACCCAAAAGTAGTTCTAAACAAGTACCTCGAGTATCTCAAACAAAAGGATCCACAAAAGTTCGAAGAAATCCTAAACAACTTAAAACTCACTCCAATAAAAAACTTTCGAGAAAATTACAACTTAGCTCAGATGTTTTTAATTGCAAGAAAAAACGGATTATTATCTCAACTTCCAAAATCTGAAGAAGTGTTCAGATTCAACTCTTCATTCAGCACCTACCGAAACATGAATTATTTTTATTTCTTTGGAACTTGGGCCTCTCTTGCAGTATTCAACGTTGCTTTCGCTGTGCCGCGTTTTACATCAATTTTTAGTCTTTTAGTTCAAAATGCTTCTCTCTGGTTTATTTTAAATTATTACTCGAAACAAGCAAATGAAAATAACTGGAAACTTGTGATTCCTCATTTATCAGACGCATCTTCCAAGTATTCAACAGAGCTGAAGAACTGGCAAAAGGAAGGGAAAATTCTTTATCAATATGAAAAAGCAGAAGAGGACTTTACCCCAGATGAATATAAAGAAGAATTAATGGAATATCTGTCTTTCCAGGTCTTATATGATGAAGCTCATTCTGATGACTTTGAAAGCACTGGCAGACGTCATAGTCAGTTCGTTCATGGCAAGGACCTGAAGAAACTGCTAACTGATTAAGATAGCTTAGTCATAACTATGGGTGAATTATAAACGACTTTCAAAGTCAAGGCCAAGTCCGCACTTTAAAGAAAGATGATCACTCGGGTAGTCTTTTGAAGGCAGTCCTGACTTGGAAACTTCTGAAAGTCCAGGCAACTGAAGGACACTCCTTACTTTGAACCCTTTAATAAAAATGTAGTCAATTGTGTTGAACTCCTCTTGATCCTCTCGTTTCTTGTAAGTCGTGATTTCTGGCTCCTTCTCTACTTCAGCTACTCCAAAATAAGCACTTTTCAAGGATAAGTCACTTTGAACAATCGCGTTATAAGTCAAACTTTTCGGTTCACAGTTAAAATCCCCACACATTACAATATTTTTCACCCTAAACCTCTTCAAAGCTGTTAACAAAAACTTGATCTGTCTTTCACGAATCCTTTCATATTCAACACCTGACTTCAAATGAGTGGCAACTACTAAAATTTCAACTGTTCCTAACAATAAAATCGCTGTCAAGGCAAATTGGTTCGACCTGGGAAAGTAAATCGACTCTTGTCGAATGAGTCTCAGACGGTCTTGCTTGAAAGCGATGCAAAGACCATCGCGATGCCAGCTTTTTTTCCTTTTGAATAAGAGTTGATAGCCTTTCTGACCTAGAAGAGGATGGAGAAAGTCCTCGAAATGGTCAACTTCTGATAAACAGAGAATGTCTGCAAATGAATTTAATAACTCTGAAGAAATTAAATGTTTTCGGAAGGACCAGTCTAGAAGTTTGTCGTCTATTGAAGGGAAAAATCCGGA
Source organism: Stentor roeselii (assembly GCA_006503475.1). NCBI lineage: Eukaryota > Ciliophora > Heterotrichea > Heterotrichida > Stentoridae > Stentor > Stentor roeselii. The sequence continues at coordinate 132,795 of RSEH01000127.1, forward strand.
AAGTTGGTCGGAAAGCATGTTCCAGTGAAGGACTTGGAGTAAAGATGGATCTTGTGATAAAAGTTTCGTTTTTCGGTTTAGTAACATTTTTATCTGCGTTAGGATCGAGATCGGTTGCTTTGTTTAACGATTTTAGTTAAAAATGATTAATGCTGGACTTGCGAGTGAAGCTGAAAAATCGGAAATCAGGAATAAGAATTTTGAAGAGTCGAAACTTGATACGACGAGAAGTAAATACGGGTTGTTTTCTTTTGCTGGTACTCTGGCAATTCTGCCCCATCCATACGAAAAGAAGCCAAACGGCAGAAGAAATTCTGACGGATCAGTAATAACCGAGCCAAGAAACTTCATGACAAGTCCAACACGTAAAGGAAAGTTATCTGATGCCTTATTTTCCAACTACGAGACAATGAACGAAAAGTACCGAGACCCTCCTCGTTCCTACCTGAATGACAAGCAAAGGGCAGAAAGAATGCGAAAGTCTCACGACGTGCCCTTCAAGCCTTCAGGTCCAACAGACCAAATGACCATCTTCGAATACATATCTCCAGAAAAGCCGAGAGTGAAAAGAAGAAGAGACTCTGAAGGGAATGTGACAATTGAACCTAAGAACTTTTACACGTCACCCGCAAAGAAAGGCATCGCTTCAATCACCCCTGGACTGACCTTCGGAGAGACTTTCGAACATTCAGTCGAACCTTTTGACAGACCTAAAGAACTGAAAAGAAAGGAAAGGATTGAGCATCACTCGAAAATGCCTGACAGGCCTTTCAAGCCGACGAGTAATAAACATGGAACTTTCAATAAGGATGAAGAGGTTTTCGATATTTGTAAAGATTTGAAAAAACTGGTGAAAAAACCGAAACCTTTGAGTATTGCAAGTCATGATACGCCTTTTAAACCAAATCGTTTTAATAAGTCACATTTGGTTGATGCTATGTTTGGAGAGGTACCGGAGTATATACCCGATCCTCTTGTTCCGCTTGTTAGGAAATCACCAAGTCCGACCGCTCCATGGAAAAATACAACGAAAGATATTTCTAGGCCTACTCCATCGGTTTCTTTGATGAAGTCGAATATTAGGTCTGAGTTTAAAATTTATTAGATTAGAGGAAGAATTATTTTGTTTTATTTGAGTTGAAATTTTACCAAGTTTAGGAAATTTTGAGGGGA